>JARHVA010001920.1:1775000-2022500 GCA_037957365.1 Torreya grandis
AAGTCAATAGACATGTGACCCTATAGATATACTAAGTGAAGTGAACCTAGAAGTGATAAATGTCAAGCTCACAAGTAAAGTGAATGTTAAAAATCAATCCCTAGGATCTACAATATGTATTAACTCAGACACCATATATATGATAGTGTATGATCAAGATCAAAGTAACAAGGACTTTTAAATTAAATGTGATGGTGACAAGTGTCACCATCATGGGAACATTTCAATAGAGATCCAATAGTGCAAGAAAAAAGTTGACAGATCAATGGGACATAGATCTAATGAGAGGCTTCCACATGGCATGATAGCACCTAAATGATGAAAGTAGCCTAGATCTCATGAGATGATACCATGTGGCATAATCTCATGAGATTAGGGATGAAGATAAATGGCTTGTGATGAAAGCTAATACTAATGGGCTCTAAAATAAATCAATGGTGCAAACTTGATTTAGACTGAGAGAGCACGAGGTAAGGACACATGTCCAAAGGCAACAATGGTCACATTTTTAAACAAAATGGATAGGTTGGCATGCGTATTGCCATAGTGACATGACACATTGGATTCTCAAATTAGTGAAGATCAGAATTGTGAACACAAATGTCTTAGACTTAATCTGGTTGGTGAATATGAAAATGAAGATACTTCAATAAAAAAAGAGAATGTTGTAGTTATAGAGGCATCTTAAAGGTCAATTAAGTTGACATAGTATATTCTTTTGAGTTAAATACCCTGTAAATCCTTTCAAAGGAATATTCTATTTTGTAAAGGCATAGACAACATGTAGTGCATAGTTTAGTTAGGTTTGTCATAGTTAAATAAGGTCATTGGTTCTAAAGCATTTGTAAAGGGATACTTGTTTATGACACTTGTCTAGTTACATGTTGACACTTGTCCAGTTGCATGTTGAAAAGGAATGACTGACATATCTCATAAATTGTCTATATAAAGGAGATATTGCCAATTGTAAAAAAAGGGGAGTTTTTAGAGCCAAAATTACTCTATAAACTTGGAACAAGCAGTACAAGCAAGGAATTTGAAAATTTTGTCCAATGTTTGTCCGTGTGTTTTCTATTTTGGCTACTTACTTAGTTATCTAGTTTGATATTTAGTTTTGAATTATTTAAATGGATCTTAGATGTGCACATGTTAATTTAGAGTTATCGATTTGTAATTATGTTAGGTTGATTGAAAGTTCTTACATTTAATTTTCTTTCTTTGCTCTTATTGCATCTAGGGTAATGATATTTGCTTGTAGGGGTAAAATTCTTAAAATAAATCTTATTCTTATCTATATTACCTTTCCTTAGACATTTGCCTAATATACAGTAGGATCTGTGCCTATGAAATTTCATGCTATATATTGGTTTAGTGTATGTCTTGATGAAATTTAAGCTCTATCATAATGTCTAGATTGAAGACTAGAAAAACCTTCTTTCTACCCTACCCTTCCTTTTTCTCTTTTTTGACCAGATAATTTTAGTTTAGCATTTCATTATAAATATCCATGTTATCCTAGGTTTATAATTTAGGGTTTAGACATCATTCATTGGACTTAGTTTAGATTACTTTCATCTTCACAAAGGTTTAGGACCACAGTTTCTCCCAACAACCATATACATGTTCATTTTGTGAAATAGTCATTTAGCTTGGCTACTACTCCACTATAGATCTTAGGAAGATCACAACCAACAACTCATGAAATAGATTCTTTCAATCCAAAATGAGAAGTGTTTCTTAAATAATATATGTTTACCTAGTGATACACATTTAGGTAGTAATAAAATTGGTGCTACAAGGAGGGCCTAAGCTAAATATCTATGAATTTGGAGTATCTTTGCTAATTTTAGTGAATTGTGTTCAAAGATTCATGTATTTTTTGCATATTTATGTTTCTTTTAGCATATTTGTGTAAAAATCATTGATCTTAATGGTTTTAGACCAGTCTTTATGTTTATTTAGACAAAAATAGATATTCTTTGGACATATATGACAAATTGTGGTAAGGATAGCTTAAACTTTGTAAATCCAAGGCATTTGAGGTTAGTAATAGTTGTTTTGTTCAAAGATTGATTGGATATCTATAAATTTAAGTTTATATGAGCTTGAAATGTGTAAAGATCATTCATATTTATGTGTTTGGACACATATTCAAGATAATTTAGTTAAAAATTGATGTCTTTTACCATTCTTTATACATATTTGTGTAAAATTTGCTTAATGTGTGATTATGATCATCATTCTTTGTAAAGATAAGACTTACACATTGTATTTCAAGCTAGAACTACCACAAGTAAGATCCTCATCAAGGTATGTCATGGTTAAGTGGATATTCTATCAATGTGTCTGGTTAGGTACATGATTTGTCTTAAAATCCTAAAATCTATTTTCCTTCTTTTAGTCTTACTAGTGTTGTGATTGCTGAAGAACATATCAAGTGATTTAAAGATACCTTAGGCTTATTAAAAGTTTTTCATGAAGATGTTGCCTATATATTATTTCCTTTTACTCTTAAAGAAGAGATATATGATTGGTTTCTTAACCTTCCTAAATATTTCATTGTTAGTTAGAATAATTTCAATAATCATTTCATTGATCAATTTGGAAATATCATAAGTCCATATGTCCTTTATCAATATTTCATTACTGTAAAAACCATTAAAGCTTTTACTTCTAGATTTCAAAATATGTTGAATATAACCATAGCTCCTTATATCCCTATTGAGGCTTTAGATTTAGATATTTATAAGGATGATTTGGATCCATTAACTTCTATGTTTTTGATAATATCTATTAGAGTAATTAATACATTATCTTTACAATATGTTGAGGCTATGGTAATTAATGACCAAATGTAACCCCGGGTTCAAACGGCATATGCCATTCTAAGTATCAATCCTAATTTTTTAATGCTTAGTGTCATTCCTAATGTTAATTAGAGCATGCTTACTTTAAATCAAACTTATATTTCTAAACAATTACCTTTGAGTCATGCTCATCTCGGTCAAAACTTAGGATTCCTAAATAACATTGTAAGTGGATCTCATCCACATGATCAAAGAGCTATGGTGTTAACATATGGTAGTAGTCCTCAAGTTCATAATTAAGAGTAACCTAAAAGTGAAAATGACTCCATATTAAAAATGGTTCAAAAATTGAGCATTAATTTTATTGAGACACAAAAGCAATTAGGTAGCAATGAGGAAGGTTCTAATATAAATTATTCTATTGGGGGGTTTAACAAACCCACATCTAGGTTTTAAAACAATAATGACAACTTTAAAAATTATCCATCTAAAATTATGAATGTGCCTAACATAAACACTCATGATGTGCCTTTGGATAATTATTGTAGGGTTCATAATAATGTTGCATGGTCATCTAGTTCTTTAAATATATTTGCATCTTGTAGATAAATTTGATTTTCCATTTCAAGATGAAAATAAATTTGAATATACTTCAGAGGAGGGATATACTACACCAATCAGGGAGGATTACCCTATCCTTTCTAAAATAATAGAAGTTGTAGCTAAAATGAATGGAGTTATTAAAGCTGTCATTAAAACATTTATAGGCAAAGAAGATAAAGATGAAACAAATGCAATATATCAATAACTTTCATATCAATCCATCAAAAGTTTATAAATATGTGATCAACATGTTTCAAATTATAAAATTTCAAATGAATCTCATATCCTTTTTGTTAATCATGATGAAGATACCTTTTGGGATGACTTGGAGATTTTTTTTTATAAAGATTGATAGTTCACTCCCACTTCATGTGGATATTGAGGAATGTGTTATACAAATTAATATTGTAGCTATTTCTTAAGAAGGCAATGATATTCTATAGATCCCAAAGCAAGATGAGTTGAATCCTAATGAAGACATCACTCCAAGTATACTAGTTGAGTTCATAATATAACAATGGAAAGAAAATGAGACAAGATGTGATTAGTATTTAAATGAATTAGAGATAGCATTCCTAATGTAAAAAAGGAGAATTTTGGAAGAATATGATTGGATCTTGGATCTATATCTTCAATTTGAACATTTAAGACTAGAGGTGGGAATCTAAGTTGTATCATACACAATACACAAACTTACAAGTGCTCCTATTCATAAAAAGAGGCCATTAAATGGAAACAATATTTTTTCAAGGTTCTATAGTAGACTAAATAAATTTACATTTGATCTTGGAGGTAAGTTCTTTGTGAACTTAGTGTATGGATTTAGATTATTTTTTCCGCCTCCTATCCCTTGTTTGTAAATAATATTTCTAAATACTTGTTTCCTTGTTTGTTTGTTTGTTTGTTTGGTGTGTTTTATTTTTCATTTGATTTATTACATAATTTGAATAAGTCTTTTCCAAGATAGGTTTTCAAGCTCAAAATCTCTAAATGCTCAAATAAATTTGTAAATCAAAAATATAGGTATGATTCTTAAACATTAGCTGATTATGGATTTTAGAATATGAGATTAATTTTATAGTTTGGAGAAACTATTAAAGACTAATGGTTAGGATAATTATTCCTTGATATTGTGAGAATTTTTCTAATCTAAGATTGGTTTTAATAAGGATTACACATGTAGGGTGAAATCTTAAATTATTAGGATACAATCATGTTTGCACTTAATAAAAAATATTGCATAAGACAAGGCTGCAACTAAGGATGATTGTTTGAAGATTGAACACTTAATTAAATCCCTAAACCTAGCTAACTTGGTTCCCAACCTTTGCTAAAAAGTCAAAACGATCTAAAAATTTACAAAAATAAGATATTTTTGCAAAATCAAAGAGCTTTCTAAGCAAAGGTAATTTTGGTAACCTCCATCGAGGCTATGGATGCCTAGATGGCAGTGGACAAAGGCCTGGACTAGAGCCAAAGGCATATCTATCAGGTCTATGGATGCCTCACTGGTATCAAAGTAATGCCCAAGCCTTCCCTAAGCTAAAACATGGTTCTTAATGAATATCCAAACATGATGAAAGTCAATGTTAATTATTAAATTCATGAAATTTGGAGGTTGTTTTCCCAAATCCCATGGTAAATAGTAAGTGGAGTCAAATCATACACATAACATTACTAGGTCTTGATGTTTGACCATAATTTTGCATGTGCAAGACTTATTTAACCCATGAATTGATCTCAATGGTACTTGATCAAATGGAATGAATAAACTAGTTATTAGTTTGAACCATAGTCTCTAAATTCTAACACATTATTATGTTCCTCCAAAATTTTCTATTTGTTGAGGTTAACATACCCCCATTTCTAGAAAATGGGGACCCTTGTTTCAAATCATGCAAATTTATGCTCTAAAATTGAAAACTAGGAGAATAAGATGTAGATGAATTTCAAATTGAAGATATCTAACCAAGTGAGATCTTAAATTTGAAAGTCATCCACCCTAGCTCTCACCTGGCCTTATTTTACATATTTGCGTAATCCTTGATAATTTCTCTCTAACTATTACTAATAAAAGTTGTTGATGTTTCTATGTTGCAGACTTAATGGGATCCTATTTGGGTGAACAATGACCAAATCTAGGGCCTAATGTGTTTTTATACTAGACATTTTAATTCAAATTCAATTTTAAGTGGGATCCATTTTATGTGGGAAGTAATGTATATTTTAATCTTAGTTTAAGTTTTAGCCTAGGTCTTAGTCATATTTATTAAATACCACTAAGACCTTAATCTAAAATTTTATGTTAATCCATATGGTTCATGGGGGATATTTTATTATATTCTAACCTTAGCTTAAAATTTATATTAAGTTTAATATTGTATCTGTTAATACAACAAAACCTTAGGCTAAGGCTTTATATATTTCCCAAGTATTAACTAAGCTTTTATGCCTGCAAAAAATGGACAAAATGGAGACATGTGGTGAGATCTTAGGGATTTAAAGTAGATCAATGACATATAGCAAAAGTATAAAGTCAATAATGTCTAAATTAATATTGAATGTGCATGTTTATTCATGTATTGAAGATTTAATGACATGGGTCAGAGTTAATAAAGTCGATAGATCTATGGAGTAACCTTAGAGTGCCAAGTGGAAACATATTGGAAGCTCATATGGTAGATCAATGGTCTGTGAGACCTTTCATAGTGTCAAAATGTCAATAGACCTATGACCCTATGGAGCTACCAAGTGGATCGAACCTGAAAGTGACAAATGTCAAGCTCATGGGTAAAACATAAGTCAAAATTCAATCCCTAAGATCTATGATGCATGTTAAATTAGACACCATAAATCCAACAGTGCATGATCAAGACCAAAGTAATAAGGAATTTTAAAGAAAATGTGGTGTTGATAAGTGTCACCATCATGAGTACATTTAAATAGAGATCTAATGGTGTGAGCAAAGAGTTCACAGTTTAATGGGGCCTAATATGTAATGAGAGGCTTCCATGTGGCATGATATCACCCAAATTATGAAAGGATCCTAGATATCATGAGATGATACCATGTGGCATAATCTTGTGAGCTCAAGTATGAAGATCAATGGTCTATGATGAAATCTAATGCTAATGGGCTCTAAAATAGATCAATTGTGCAAACTTGATTTGGCTTGAGAGAGCACAAGGTAATGTCTAAAGGAAATAGTGGTCACATTTTTAAATCAAATTGATAGCTCAGCATGGGCATTACCATAATTCCATGACACATTATATTATCAAATCAGTGAAGATCAAAAATGTGAACATAGGTGTCTTAGATTTAATCTAGTTAGCAAAGATGAAAATGAAGATCTTATAATAAAACAAGAGAAGGTTGTAGTTATAGAGGCATCTCAAAGGTCAATTAAGTTGACATGGTATATTATTTTGAGTTAAAGACCCTATAAATCCTTTCAAAGGAATATTCTATTATATAAAGGCATGGACAACATGTAATGTATAGTTCAATTAGGCTAGTCATAGTTAAATAAAGTCATTAGTTTTGAATAATTTGTAAAGGGATACTTGTATATGACACTTTTCCAGTTGCATGTTGAAAAGGAATAACCAAAAAATCTCATGAATTGTCTATAAAAGGAGATATTGCCAATTGTAAAAAAAGGGGAGTTCTTAGAGCCAAAATTACTCTATAAACTTGGAGCAAGTAGTACAAGTAAGGAATTCTACAAAGTTTATCCAATATTTATCTATGTGTTTTCTATCATGTCTACTTCATCAGTTATCTAATTTGATATTTAGATTTTGATTATTTTTATGGATACTATATGTGCACATGTTAATGCAGAGTTTTCAATTTGTGCTTATGTTAGGTTGATTGAAATTTCTTAGGTTTACTTCACTTTCTTTGCTCTTCTTGCATTTGGGCTAATGTTATTTTCTTGTAGGGGTACAATTATTAAAGTAAATCTTATTCTTATTTGAATTACCTTTCCTTAGATTTTTTTTGATATAAAGTAAGATTTGTGCCTATGTAATTTCATGATATATATTGGTTTAGTGCATGTCTTGATGAAATTTAAGCTCTATCATAATGTTTTGATTGAAGACCAAAAACACCTTCTTTTTTCCCTACCCTTCCTTTTTCTCCTTTCTGACCATATGACTTTAGTTTAGCTTGTCATTTTAAATATCCATGTTATCCTAGGATTCAAACTTTTGGTTTTCGACATCATTCATTGGAATTAGTTTAAATTAATTTCATCATAAAAAAATTTAGGACCATGGTTTCTTATAATAACCATTTACATGTTCATTTTGTGAAATAGTCATTTAGCTTGGTTGTTACTCCACCATAGATCTTAGAAATATCACAACCAACAACTCATGCAATGGATTATTTGAATCTAAAAGTGAGAAGTATTTCTTAAACACTATATGTTTACCTAATGATGCACATTTAGGCAACAACAAGACCTATAATCTTGAAATCAATATGAATGATTGTAAATGCATCTTCAAATGTGCACATGGATCAACACATGGATTACTAATTTTAGTCCTTCATCTCAATCAAGATGAAGGGTGGAGGATGACATTTGAAAATATCAAATGAGAGTTAATATAATATCTTCATCTTATTTCTAAGATGAAGGGTGAAGAGTTATTCCTAATAAGACACATGGATTAGAAATGTGGGCCCTTCATAATTTTTCCAAGATGAAGGGTTGAGAATGTTGTCACACAAGATTAATTATGGCCCCTCAATCTTTTCTCCAAGATGAAAGGTGAAGGATAATCATGTATATTAATTTACTTATCATTTTAATTAGCTCACAAAATAATATTATAGAAGATCTCAAGATCATTTCTTCACATGAATATGCCCACTTAGAGGGAAGAAGATGAATTAATTAATTATATGATAATTAAACTTTTATTTTTAATATAACTAAAATTATAACAATGATTTACATAAGGGGATTTAATAACATTAATTTATCAAAGGGGAGGAATTACTGAAATGACTAGAACATAGTATTTTGAATAGATAAATTGACCAAAGAAGGATAATTAAATAGATAAGTTGATTATAGAATGATAATTGAACAAATCTAATACAACTTAGTTCACCTAGAGATTCCTTGAGGTGAATTCAAACATGTATATTAGATGAACAAATGATTTTAGACTAGATTATGTGTAATTATGGGAAGCTATTCTATTTTGTAATTAGACATGGAAGTGATAAAATTGGAGTGACTACATGGAATACATTGATCCAAATTTTTGATCATTAATGGTATACACATGGGCTAAATTATTATATATTATAATTTAAATATATTTTAACTTGAAATGCTCTTTGTTAGTTATAACAATTGATAAAGGTCAATATGTTGTGACACTTTATGAACTAAAATAGATAGGTTATGGTACAAAGGATATAATATTATGAATATTGCATAAAAATTAATATTTTATTACATATTTGTGTATTTGTTGAAAAATTATGTAATTTCAAAAAAATAGCATGTCAATCTGAGTTATTAGGTGAAAGTTATGGCCTTTGGAAAATGGTATGTTTTTCCCAATGATAAAACTAACCCAATGGTTATGTAATCTCATTGGTAGTTATGTAACCACCTGATGGTGGTTCCATAACCACCTCCCATAGAATCATATAATGTTATCACTATGAAAACAATGGTATGTGGAAATGGTTGAAAACTCTTCCTTTTCATCTTATAATTCTTTTGGGATTTTTTTTCAAGCTCCCTTTGGTATCTAAATTGTGTGTGTGTGTGTGTGTGTGTGTGTGTGTGTGTGTGTGTGTGTGTGTGTGTGTGTGTGTGTGTGTGTGTGTGTGTGTGTGTGTGTGTGTGTGCGTGCGCGTGTGTGTGCGTGTGTGTGTGTGCGCGCGCGTGTGTGTGTGTGTGCGCGCGTGTGTGCGTGCGCGTGTGCATGTGTGTGTGCTTGCGTGCGTTCATGCATGCATGTGTGTGTGTGTGTGTGTGTGTGTGTGTGTGTGTGTGTGTGTGTGTGTGTGTGTGTGTGTGTGTGTGTGTGTGTGTGTGTGTGTGTGTGTGTGGAGAGAGAGTCTTTTTAAGCATGAGATATATTCTTATAAATTAATCTTCTTGATTGTATATGGTTTTTGAATTAGAGTGTGTAAATAAAAGAGCAAGTGGGAAAGTTGTAGAGCATATGAGTGTTTGAGCATAGTGAAATAAAAATGATGCTCATGAAAGACTCAATAAGGTAGTAAGACTTGTATGTGGATGATGAGATAGTGAAATAAGGAGGATATCCTTCAATTTTATTATAGTTTTCTCAATTTTGTTTTCTCCAAGGTAATATGGTGTCTCTTTCAATTTTGTTTTTTCTCTAATTCTTTTCTCGTGTTATTTTTTCTTGTATTCCTTTCAATATGTTACACTTATAGTTCATTTCTAAATCACATTCAATGGAAGTTTTAAGAAATCTAATATTAAAATAGTTACAAAATAAATAAAGGAGTTATTCTGAGTCCATAAGATTAGATTAATATTAGATTTGGTTATCAATGAGACGAAGAGAAATTAGATTCACATCATTTTTATGAGTTTTAGTTTTAGTTATTAGTTTTTTATTATTTTTTAATCTTAGAATGGTATTATTCTATATTTTTTGTATGACAATCATTAGATATGGAATACATATTAAAATAATATTATAAGTTTTTTTTATGGCATAGAAATAGGGAAAAACCTTGGCTTAAAAGGGTCTGTCTTAGTGAAACTTAGTGTGAAATATTCACTTAGTTTACAAATCGTATTGGTATAAAATCTTGTTATTATTATTTTCATAAAATGTTGCTAATACATTTACAAAACTATTCTATTTTTTTTTAATGTTATAATGAGGTGGTTCTAGTGTTACTATTATGCACATGTTCCTTTACCCAGATAGTAAAGTGCTAGAGGAGAGTCTTGATTCATTGGCAATAAGGTGGGTTAAAATTATAACTATTGTTGTTTTTGGGATGAGGCAGACCTCTTGGGACTATGTTAAGTGATGGTTTTATCAAAAATTATTTGATGGACTTTCCATCTAAGAGATGTGAAATTATTCTTCTCAAGATGGTAATAATCTAAAGGTAAAAATTAGGAAGCTTAAGAATAATGTTTCTATAATTGGATACATTATTCTTTTTATTTTGAAAAATGATGTTATTTTAAGCCTTCCTTGTAGGAAAAAGAAGGCATTTTTTATCTTAAATGGTGATCCTTGATCCTATTATCCAAGATGAGTGGGAAAAAAATTATTTCTATAGATTAATGTAAGAGTGTTAATAATGGGAGAGCAAGAGAGTTGGGAATTGAGTTAAAAATGCAATTTCCAAGAATATCTAAAGGGCATTTAAATAATGGGAGGAATAAAGTTTCTCACATATGAGCTCATAAGTTATTTAGGGCTTAGAATCCTTCAAATTGGGGAGGTATGATCCAAATTTTGGATCATTAATTTTAGCCACATGGGTTAAATTATTATATATTCTCATTTCAAGATGTTATAACTTGAAACACTCTTTCTATTGCTCTTTGTTAGTTTAACCATTGATAAATGTCAAGAATAAATTATGACACTCTACTACCTAAAATGGATAGGTTATGGTACAAAGGATAAAGCATTATGAATATATCATCAAAAATAATATTTGATTACATATTTGTGTTTATCTCAAAACATTATGCAATTTCAGAAAAAATGGCATGTCAATCTAAGTTCTTATGTGGAAGTTATGTCCTTTTGAAGATGGTGCATTTTACTTAGTGACAAAACCAAAACCACCCTGACAGTTATATAAGCTCACTAATAATTACGTAAACACCCTATGGTGGTTTTGTAATCTCCTCCTACAAATTAAGTTAATCTTTTCACTATTTAAAGAATGGTATGGGAAATGGTTGCAAATGCTTCTTCTTCATATTATAAGTCTTTTGTGCTTCTATTATGGGCTTCCTTTGGTGCCTAAGTTATACATACATGTTAGGTGACCCCTTATCCAATAGAAGCACAATTGATTACTTTCTTATAAGCAATTAAACATGAAATTATACCAGAATGATAAAGTAACTAGAAACTTGAGACATCAAAGAATTTGAGAGACAATACACACTCTTGTATTAGATATTAGTAGAAGAAAATACAATAAGGAAGATGCCACTTCTTCCTCCACCTCAAAGGCTTGCCACACCTCAAGACCTTCTTCCCTCTCTCTCTTGCTCAACCTTAACAAATCTATAGCCTGAGTTATTATCCCTCCTTGAATGCTTCAGCTGATCTCCTTGACCTTACACCTGTAGATCTCCTTGACCTTGCTTGCTTCAATGCTTTTACTTGCCTTCTTGAAAATTAAAATACATGCCTCATGGGTCTTTAAATAGAATCCCATGGTTACAAAAATAGAAATCTAACTACAATAATTAGACACACAGCTCGTGACTATAATTAGTCATTTGACATGCAAACACTTGCTTCACTTAATTGACTATTCATCAATAGCAGTTCTAGAACACACAAGCGACCGACGCCAGTCCCTACTTGCCTGGTGCTGCCGACATTGGCCGACTAGCTGCCATCGCCGGTTGCCTTCTGCACTGCATCTAACCGACATTGGTCATGCTGCTGACACCGGTTCTTCTAGTTCTTCATCATCCTCTTCTTCGTGTCTACAAATAGTTGAAGCTTTTTAGCTCCACACCCTAACAATCTCCCACTTGGAGATAAATAGCTGCTACTATACCTGTACCTATACACCATTTATTTTGTTCCTTTGGCTTTGTAACCCTCTTCAAAGTCACTCTTGAAGACCAACCACCATGCAAACCTATGATGCTATACCTGTCACTTATGCCAAAAGAATTTTGTTGCTCCCAAATTTTTCATGACATACTTCTGAACCAACTCTACCCTTAGCTTAGAAAACTCCCTGTATATGAAACCCTGCAATAAGTAACACAATACAGTAACAAGATAATGTAGCTAATATTATCCAACTTGGTAAAGATAAAATACAATGGTCAAACCTCCATTGTCTGCAGCCTTATCAAGACCATATACCATAGCCTTTTGTCTCACGTGTCCATCCACTCTCTTCTCTAATATGGGAATCCATCCCTCTATCTAGTGCTTCCTTCCAGCTGACAACTCTACCAATAAATACATGTTTGGTTCTTCTCCAAGGACTCACACTCCTCATCCATGCCAAGCTCCCACTCTTTCTGGATTCTACCTGCATTGCTTCTTCCATCTTCCTAGTTCTTGACAATCAGTAAGCAATATAAAGAGGGTGAACAATGAATATGAGGTTCACTTACCATTTCTAACCTCCATATGGGTGTTTGAGACTCCTTGATAGCTAACTATCCACCCATCATCCGTTCCAGTGACCGATCTCGGCCATCTCCAAGTCTACTCCTGACCGATGTCGGTTCCCTACACTGACCCTGACTGCCGACATCGTTTCCCTAGCCGATGCCAGTGTCCCCCCTGCTGACATCGATCCTAATGACCGACGTCAGACTTCTCCTGCCCGACCTACCAACCCTGTTGGTCTGCACATGACAGATGTCGATTTCTGTCTGGCCGACGTCAATGCCATGGGAGCACCGGCGTCGGTACCTGTGTTTTTCTGTAAGTGATGAATTTTTCATCTGCAAGCTCATCTTGGATCAAACCTCTATCCATGCTACCCTGCTCAGATTTATTCAGCCCCTGTGACTGATCTTTGTCCTTCATCTCCTCCATAAACATCAAGGCTTCTTTGTTCTTGTCAAAAGCATCAAATTTCCTTTTTTTTCAATGAACTCTATCTATGCTTTCTGAATCTAAACACGTACCTTTTGAATCAAGAATGTCCATTCCCTTCTTATTCATGTGACCAAGCCTATTAAGCCACATCTTTGAATCTACAGCTGAAATAGATAAACTAGAAGTAGAATCAACAATACAAGTAGATAGATAAAGAGTATCTACTTTCTTACCACTTGCTAGAACAAGTGCACCCTTGGTAACCTTCCAAGAATCCACTGTGACGGTTATTGTGCATCCCTCATCACCCAACCTTCCTACAAAAACCAAACTCTGCTTCAGAATTAGAGCATGCATGACCTCCTTCAACACCCATGTGTTGTCAATCTACAATCTTAGCTACACTTTCCCTTTGCCAACTATCTAACAAGGCATACCATCCCCTAAATAAAGCACTCCAAAGTCTCCCTGTTCATACTCATGGAACAAATCTTTGTTTGGGGATGCATGAAAAGATGAACCAGAATCTAAAATCCATGATCCTACCTGACTATCCAAAGAAAGTATGAGAGCATCCTATACCACAATATTTGCATCCTTTGCTTCTTCAATACCTGCATGTTGATTCTCTTTATCTCTCAACCAACACTCCTTCTTTGTATGTCCTTTCTTTCCACAAAACCAGCAGGTAACACCTTTGGACTCGGATCTCCTTCCCGACCTTGATTTCCCTTGCTCAACCTTCTCCCTTTGCCTTCCCCTGCTTTCTGCACTTAGAGCATTACCTGATGATTCACCTGTGCTTCTCCTACATATTTCCTCATTCAAGATCACACTCACAACATCATCAACTTTTAAGATTTTAGAAGCAGATGCAGAATTACTTACTGCCATAACCAAACTGTCCCAACTTTCAGGCAAAGAACATAAAATCAAGAGAGCCTTTACCTCATCATCAAAAACAATATTGACTGAAGCTAATTGGTTTACCAAACCATGGAAATCACTGAGATGAGTATGTACCGATCCACCTTCCTACATTTGCAAAGTAAATAGCTGCTTCATAAGATATACCTTATTAGAAGCTAAGGGCTTTTCGTATAAATTTGCCAAGGACTTTATCAACTCTTCCGTTGTCTTGCACTGTGATAAGCTGGAAATCACAGACGATGCAAGGCTCAACCTTATGGAACCGAGAGCCTTCCGATCAAGAACACCCCATTCTTCATCCTTCATATCTGTGGGTTTGCATGCAACCCCACCCAACGATAACTACAAATCCTTTTGATATAAATAATCCTCAATCTGCATCCTCCAATGTTGATAACTCTTGCCGTTAAACTTCTCCATTTGTAGCTTACTTTCTTCTGCCATTGCTGAACTCCCACTCAATCAGAAAACCCTATGAATGACCTGTAATCAAAAAACAATAACCTGCTCCCTGCAAACTGTAGCTCTGATACCAATTGTTAGGTGACCCCTTATCCAATGGAAGCACTATTGATTACTTTCTTATAAGCAATTAAACACGGAATTATACCAGAATGATTAAGTAACTAGAAACTTGAGACAACAAATAATTTGAGAGACAATACACACTCTTGTATTAGATATTAGTAGAAGAAAATACAATAAGGAAGATGCCACTTCTTCCTCCACCTCAAAGGCTTGCCACACCTCAAGACCTTCTTCCCTCTCTCTCTTGCTCAACACTTAACAACTCTATAGCCTGAGTTATTATCCCTCCTTGAATGCTTCAGCTGATCTCCTTGACCTTACACCTGTAGATCTCCTTGACCTTGCTTGCTTCAATGCTTTTACTTGCCTTCTTGGTAATTACAATACATGCCTCATGGGTCTTTAAATAGAATCCCATGGTTACAAAAATAGAAATCTAACTACAATAATTAGACACACAGCTCGTGACTATAATTAGTCATTTGACATGCAAACACTTGCTTCACTTAACTGACTGTTCATCAACAACAGTTTTGGAACACACAGGCGACCGACGCCAGTCCCTGCTTGCCTAGTGCTGCCAACGTTGGCTGACTAGCTGCCATCACCGGTTGCCTTCTACACTGCATCTGACTGACGTTGGTCATGCTGCCGACACCGGTTCTTCTGGTTCTTTAGCATCCTCTTCTTTGTGTCTACAAATAGTTGAAGTTTTTTAGCTCCACACCCTAACAATCTCCCACTTGGAGATAAATAGCTGCTACTATACCTGTACCTGTACACCATCTATTTTGTTCTTTTGGCTTTGTATCCCTCTTCAAAGTCACTCTTGAAGACCAACCACCACGCAAACCTGTGATGCTATACCTGTCACTTATGCCAAAAGAATTTTGCTGCTCCCAAATTCTTCATGACATACTTCTGAACCAACTCTACCCTTAGCTCTAAAAACTCCCTGTATATGAAACCCTACAACAAGTAACACAATATAGTAACAGGATAATGTAGCTAATATTATCCAACCTAGTAAAGATAAGATACAATGGTCAAACCTCCATTGTCTACAGCCTAATCAAGACCATATACCATAGCCTTCTATCTCACGTGTCCATCCACTCTCTTCTCTAATATGGGAATCCATCCCTCTATCCAGTGCTTCCTTCTAGCTGACAACTCTACCAATGAATACCTGTTTGGTTCTTCTCCAAGGACTCACACTCCTCATCCATGCCAAGCTCCCACTATTTTTGGATTCTACCTACATTGCTTCTTCCATCTTCCTAGTTCTTGACTATCAGTAAGCAATATAAAGAAGGTGAACAATGAATATGAGGTTCACTTACCATTTTTGACCTCCATATGGGTGTTTGAGACTCCTTGACAGCTAACTGTCCACCCATCATCCGTTCCAGTGACCGATCTTGGCCATCTCCCAGTCTGCTCCCAACCGATGTCGATTCCCTACACTGACCCTGACTGCTCGACATCATTTCCCTGGCCTGACGCCGGTGTCCCCCCTACCGACGTTGGTCCTGATGACTGACGTCAGACTTCTCCTGCCTGACCTACCGACCCTGTTGGTCTGCACATGACCGATGTCAGTTTCTGTCTGGCTAACGTCGGTGCCATGGGAGCACCGGCATCGATACCTGTGTTTTTCTGCAAGTGATGAATTTTTCATCCATGAGCTCATCTTGGATCAAACCTCTATCCATGCTACCCTGCTCAAATTTATTCAGCCCTTGTGACTAATCTCTGTCCTTCATCTCCTCCATAAACACCAAGGCTTCTTTGTTCCTGTCAAAAGCATCAAATTTCCTTTTTCTGTAATGAACTCTATCTATGATTTTTGAATCTGAACATGTACCTTTTGAATCAAGAACATCCATTCCCTTCTTATTCATATGACCAAGCCTATTAATCCACATCTTTGAATCTATAGCTGAAGTAGATAAACCAGAAGTAGAATCAACAATACAAGTAGATAGATAAAGAGTATCTACTTTCTTACCTCTTGCTAGAACAAGTGCACCCTTGGTAACCTTCCAAGAATCCACTATGAGGGTTATTGTACATCCCTCATCACCCAACCTTCCTACAGAAATCAAACTCTACTTTAGAATTGGAACATGCATGACCTCCTTCAACACCCATGTGTTGTCAATCTGCAATCTTAGCTGCACTTTTCCTTTGCCAACTATCTGACAAGGCATACCATCCCCTAAATAAAGCACTCCAAAGTCTCCCTATTCATACTCATGGAACAAATCTCTATTTTGGGATGCATGAAAAGATGAACCAAAATCTAAAATCCATGATCCTACCTGACTATCCAATGAAAGTATGAGAGCATCTTGTACCACAATATTTGCATCCTTTGCTTATTCAATACCTGCATGTTGATTCTCTTTATCTCTCAACCAACACTCATTCTTTGTATGTCCTTTCTTTCCACAAAACTAGTAGGTAACACCTTTGGACTCAGATCTCCTTCCCGACCTTGATTTCCCTTGCTCAATCTTCTCCCTTTGCCTTCCCCTGCTTTCTGCACTTAGAGCATTACTTGATGATTCACCTGTGCTTCTCCTGCGTATTTCCTCATTCAAGATCACACTCACAACATCATCAACTTTTAAGATTTTAGAAGTAGATGCAAAATTACTTACTACCATAACCAAACTATCCCAACTTTCAGGCAAAGAACATAAAATCAAGAGAGTCTTTGCCTCATCATCAAAAACAATATTGACTAAAGCTAACTGGTTTACCAAACCATGGAAATCATTGAGATGAGTATGTACCGATCCACCTTCCTGCATTTGCAAAGTAAGTAGCTGCTTCATAAGATATACTTTATTAGAAGTCGAGGGCTTTTTGTATAAATTTGCCAAGGACTTTATCAACTCTTTCATTGTCTTGCACTGTGATAAGCTAGAAATCACAGACGATGCAAGGCTCAACCTTATGGAACTGAGAGCCTTCCGATCAAGAACACTCCATTCTTCATCCTTCATATCTGTGGGCTTGCATGCAACCCCACCCAATGGTAAGTACAAATCCTTTTGATATAGATAATCCTCAATCTACATCCTCCAATGTTGATAATTCTTGCCGTTAAACTTCTCCATTCGTAGCTTACTTTCTTCTGACATTGATGAAATCCCACTCAATCAAAAAACCCTGTGAATGACCTGTAATAAAAAAACAATAACCTGCTCCTTGCAAATCTTAGCTCTGATACCAACTGTTAGGTGACCCCTTATCCAACAGAAGCACTATTGATTACTTTCTTATAAGCAATTAAACACGAAATTATACCAGAATGATAAAGTAACTAGAAACTTGAGACAACAAAGAATTTGAGAGACAATACACACTCTTGTATTAGATATTAGTAGAAGAAAATACAATAAGGAAGATGCCACTTCTTCCTCCACCTCAAAGGCTTGCCACACCTCAAGACCTTTTTCCCTCTCTCTCTTGCTCAACCTTAACAACTCTATAGCCTGAGTTATTATCCCTCCTTGAATGCTTCAGCTGATCTCCTTGAGCTTACACCTGTAGTTCTCCTTGACCTTGCTTGCTTCAATGCTTTTACTTGCCTTCTTGATAATTACAATACATGCCTCATGGGTCTTTAAATAGAATCCCATGGTTACAAAAATAGAAATCTAACTACAATAATTAGACACATAGCTTATGACTATAATTAGTCATTTGACATGCAAACACTCACTTCACTTAACTGACTGTTCATCAACAACAGTTCTGAAATGCACAGGCGACCGATGCCGGTCCCTACTTACCTGGTGCTGCCGACGTCGGCCGACTAGTTGCCATCGCCGGTTGCCTTTTGCATTGCATTTGACTGACGTCGGTCATGCTGCCAACATCGGTTCTTCTAGTTCTTCAGCATCCTCTTCTTCGTGTCTGTAAACAGTTGAAGCTTTTTAGCTCTACACCCTAACAATACATACATACATACATACATACATACATACATACATACATACATACATACATACATACATACACATATATATATATATATAAATATATATCACTAATAATTACATAAGCACCCTATGGTGGTTTTGTAATCTCCTCCTACAAATTAAGTTAATTTTTTCACTATTCAAAGAATGGTATAGGAAATGGTTGCAAATGCTTCTTCTTCATATTATAAGTCTTTTGTGCATCTATTATGGGCTCCCTTTGGTGCCCAAGTTATACATACAAACATACATACATGCATACATATACATTATATATATATATACATACATACACACACATATGTATGTATGTATATATATATATATATATATATATATATGTATATATATGTGTGTATGTGTGTATATCTATATACATACATACATACATACATACATACATATATATATACATATATATATACATATACATATATATATATATATACATATATATATATATATACATATATATATATATATATATATATATATATATATATATATATATATATGGGGATAGTCTTTGTAAGCATGAGAGAGATTCTTAGTAATCTTATTTTTTGTATGTGGTTTCTGAATTAGAGTGTGGAAAGGAAAGAACAAGTGATCAAATTGTAAAGCATATGAGTGTTTGAGCATAGTAAATTATAAAAGATGCTCATGAAGGCATCAATAAGGTGGCAAACTTATTTATGCATGATGAAATAGTGGAATAAGGAGGAGATCCCTCACCTTTTCTATATTTTTCTCAATTTGAGTTTATCTAGGGTAATAGGGTTTCTCTTTCAATTCTATTTTATCTCTAATGCTTTGCTCATGTTCTTTGTTCTTGTATTCCTTTTAATATGTGACATTTGTAGTTCATTTATAAATCACATTCAATGGTTGTTTAAAGCAAGTTGATATGAAAATAATTATATAATAAGTCAAGGAGTTGTTAAGAATCTATAGGATCATATTGAGATTAGAGTTGGTTATCAATGAGATGAATGGAAATTGGATTAACATCATTTTTACGATTTTGAGTCTTGGTTCTTAGATTTTTATTATTATTTTTATCTTAGAATTGTATTATTTTATATGTTGTATATGATAGTCATTAGAGATGGAATACATATTAAAAATACATTTTAGGTGTTTTCTATGGCATAAAACTTGAGGGAAACACCTTGGCTTAAAAGGGTCTATGTTGGTGAAACTTAGTGTGGAATATCCATCTAATTTACAGATTAGATTGGTAACAGAGAAAGTTATCAATTTTATCATAAAAGGTCACTAACACATTTCCACAATTGTGATGGTTATATTCATGTTATATTTATGTGGTTTTCATGTGTCCATTGTGTAGATGTTCCTTTACCTAGATAAAAAAGTGTTCTAGGAGAGAGTTAGGATTCATTGGCATTAAGTTGCATTAAAATTACCACTATTGTTGTTTTTGGGATGATGCAAACTTATTGGGACTATGTGAAGTGATGGTTTTCTCTAAAATCCTTTGATGGACCAACCATCTAAGTAATTTGAAATTATTCTTCTCAAGATAGCAATAATACAAAGGTAAAAATAAGAAGATTAAGAAGAATGTTCCTATAATTGGATATGTTGTTATTTTATTTTGAAAATTGGCATTGCTTTAAGCCTTCCATGTGGGACAATGAATGTCTTTTGTATATTCAATGGTGATCATTGCTCCTATTGGCCAAGAGGAGTGGGGAAAATATTGTTTCTATAGATCTATGGAAAAGAATCAATAAGGGGAGATCAAGAGAGTTAGGAATTGAGTTAAAAGTGAAATTTCTAAGGATATACAAAAGGACATTCAAAGAAGTGGAGGAAGAAAGTTTCTCGCCATATGAGATCCTAAGATTTTTGGGACTTAAAAGGCTTCAAATTGGGGAGGCATGATCCAAATTTTGGATCATTAATGTTAGCCACATGGATTAACTTATTATTTACTCTCATTACAAGATATTGTAACTTGAAACACTCTTTATATTTCTCTATATTAGTTTTAATGTTTAAAAAAGGTCATGAAGTTGTGACACTCTATGACCTAAAATAGATAGGTTATGGTACAAAGGATAAAACATTATGAATATGTCATTAAAAATAATATTTGATTACATATTTGCATTTCTCTCAAAAAATATGCAATTTAAAAAATAATGGCATATTAATACAAATTCTTAAATGCAAGTTATGGCCTCTAGAAGATGGTGCATTTTGTCCGATGATGAAACTAACGTAATAGTTCTATAAGCTCACTGGTAGTTATGTAACCACCCTATGGAAGTTTCATAACTATCCCCTATATATTTATGTGTTTCTATCACTATGTAAAGAATGGTATGAATAATAGGTAAAAATGCTTCCTCTTCATCTTCTAAGTCTTTTGGGTCTCTATTTCACGTTCCCTTTGGTGTCTAAGTTGTATATATATGTAGGGAGAGATTCTTTGTAAGCATGATTGTGGTTACTAAATTAGAGTGTGAAAAGAAAATAATGAGCAAGTTTTAGAGCATATGAGAATTTGAGCATAGGTAAATACAAATGATGATCATGAAGGCCTCAAGAAGGTAGTAAGCTTGTATTTTCATGATGATATAGTGGAATAAAGAGGAGATCCCTCACTTTTGTTAATTTTTTCTCAATTTTAGTTTCTCTACAATAATATGGTGTCTCTTTCAATTTTATTTTTCCTCTAATCCTTTGCTCATGTTATTTATTTTTGTATTCCTTTCATATTTTCACACTTGTAGTTCATTTTTGAATCACATTCAATAGATGTTTTAAGTGAGCTGATATGCAAATATTTATATAATAAATCAATGAATTTTTAGGAGTATATAATATCATATTGATATCATGTCTAGTTATCAATGAGATGAAGGGAAATTACATTCACATAATTTTTATGAGTTTGAATCTTGGTTCTTAGTTTCTCATTCTTTTTAGCTCAGAATGATAATATTTTATATGTTATATATGGCAGTCATTCAAGATGGAATACATATTAAAACAACATTTTAGGTGTTTTCTATAGAATAGAACTTTAGGGAAACACCTTGGATTAAAAGGTTATTTTGGTGAAAGTGAGTGTGGAATATCTACCTAATTTACAGATCATACTTAGTCAATGACTTTTAAGTAGTGTGGTAAGCCCATAATACTATAGGTATCCTGGTATCCTAGTCTCTAATATTTATATTTTTTAATTTTGTTAATACTTTCTCCAATACCCTATTAAATGCTTTAACAGTGCCATTTTCTTTAGAATTGTAAGGAGTGTTTTTATGAAGCTAAATTAGGAATTGTTTAATCAATTTCACAATTGTGTGATTGATGAAAGACTTACCTTCATCACTCATTATGATCAATGGGAATCCAAACCATGTAATTATGTTTCAATATAATAATTTCATAACAAACTTAGTGGTATAATATTTTATTGCAATATATTTTCCCATCCTTTTAGGTATTCAGTTCTAGTAATAATGAACCTAGAATTGCTCATCCTTACCATAAGTTTGATGGGAATTTGAAAATAAATTACCCATTTCTTAAAAAGATACAAAATTAGAAATGAGTGAACAAACATCTCAACTCTAGAATTTTATTTACCCACTCTCTAACATATGTCACAATTTCTTGTGTATTGATGTCCATCCTTAAAAAGTGATGGCCACCATAAGCCTACTATTAATATTTTTTTTTTATTGTAGCTTATATGGAGTTGTACCCTCCTCCAAATACATTATGGGGATTCCATTAAGATATTAGGACACTTATGTGGTAATTTTAATCTTTGTAACACTTTGTGTCTTATGTATATAATGTTTCTTAAATTAGTGTAAAATGAAATGTTTGAATCATCAATCTCTTCTTCTTAAATTTACTATAATCTTCCAAAAATTCACTCCTAGATATAAATTATGCATGACCCTCTATGTATTTGGGGAATGATTCCACATGGAAGAGGTAAGCTCTAAAAAAATTCATCCTCAATTGGTCCTATTTCTTCCCTTGTAATTTTTATTGATAGGTAGTCAAGTCCATTGTTTGCTTTCCCAAGTTTCACCACAATTTTGAAATCAAATGCTTGAAATAACATCAGCTAGTAGAGGATTTTCCCTTATATTATTGGTATATTTATCAAGTACTTAAGTGTCTCATGACATATAAAGAATATGAATGGGGCTTCCAATAATTAATGCCTAAATTTATACACCATGTAAATCATATTGAGTGCCTCCATTTTTTTAGAGGAATAATTCCTTTCTGATCTTTCTATTCTTTTTTAATAAATGAAATTGGATGATTTATATTTCCCCAGGCTTGTGCTATCATTAATGTTATTATAATTCCATAGTCATCAACATGTACATGGAATGGGATTTTCTAATTTAGAATCACTAATATTGGGGTATCTAAAATCTTATTCTTCAATGTATCAAATGAATTTTGGCATTGTTTTGACCAATCTAGTGGTTGTTAATGCCACATCTTCAACAAACCTTCTATGGGTGTACTTATAGTTATGTAATTTATTATAAACTTTTAGTGATATACAATATACCCTATTATAGTTATAACTTCCTTTTGTATTTTAGGTAATGGTATGTTTATAGTTATGGAATATTTAATTGTATATACCATAAATATTTTTGTACATATTATGTGTCCCAATAAAGTATAAAAAGGTGTAAAAAAAAGTGCATTTATTGATATTTAGAGAAAATTTTAGTTGTCTACATCTTTGGAACATCATACATAGTGCCTAAACATGGTCTTGATTAACCCATATACCATCCAATTATCAAGATACACTTCTAAGACCTTAGTTATGAAATACTTGAACACATTCACCATTATGTGGTTGAAAATAACTAGTGTATTATTTAATACATAGGGCATCACTATATACATAAAGGATCCCCATTATATATAAAATGTAATGTTTAGTCTATCTTCTTGTGTTATTGATGGTATCCTAAAAATATATAAATGAAGGAATAGATTTTATTCTACCAACACTTTCCAATATTTCTTTAGTTAGTGTTATTGGGAAGGGATCATGCAAACATGCCTTATTTAATTATTGATAATCGATGTAGATGTGTATCTCACTAGTTTTATTGTTTTGAATTATCATGGGACTTATCCATTTAGTATCTTACATAGAGGTTATGATTCCACCAACTAGAATTTTATCCAATTCAATATTTACTTTTATTTTAACATTAGGATTTAGTCTGTACAATTGATTTTTAATGGTTTAATATCCTCTTTCAATTATATTTCATAGTACCTAAATCTTTCTTGATTACTTTGAGTTTAATAAATATTCTTGGGAATAAATCCTCAAATTTCCTTAGTAACTCTAGTATCTTATCCACCTCTTCTTTTGCCTAGTAGTTTCTTACTTTGGCCATATTTGGATTTACTTTTGTGGCTATATTCTCTTATCTAATTTTAAGAGGTTGGTACAAGTACCATGTTTTGTCTTGTATGGTGTCATTAAATTATTTCTCTCCTTCCTCAATGTCTATTTTTATGTTTTTTAGTTTTTATTCCTCATCCTCTTCTTGTTTTGTAAATTTTTAGTAGTATACCATATGCTAAAGCTATTTTATGTTTGTATTCTTTTACATAATTTTCGGTAATTCTCTTATAATTTTACCAATCTACTCCCAATCATCCATATGTCATAACCTTTTTTCTTATGTTTTTAATATGTAAAATTATTGCTTTGGTATAGATTTTTTCATAAATAGATTTTTTTTTTTAAAATTTTACCATAGTGCTCAATGTGATCTAGGAATTTGAATCAAGAGAGGATGGTTAGTATGGTGTTAGTTATAAAATGAATACAAAATGAAATAAACACACTAGTAGATTAACATCTCTAGGCCTAGACACTAGGGAGAGCTTAGATAATAAAAGTAAATTACAAACACAACTAAAAATCAAGGAATAAAAACACAATAATTCCTTCACCTTCTTTGGATGCTCCGAATTCCTTTGTAGTGGTGGCTTGCTTGGCTTGTGCTCATGAAGTCCTTGGCAATGGAAGCTTAGCTACTTCCATCTCTCCTTGGCACCTTTGGCTTATGGCTTGGCTTGGAATCAATTTGGCATGGTAATAATAGTTGATTGAAGATTTTAGAACCATTTGTGTATTATAACTTTAAATAAAAATAACTTAGAAATAATATACATGGCCTCTCTATTTATATATTTTTGTAAATGTCTAGAATCAACTTGAACCATCCATCTTGAGATGAAGATGTGTGGTTAAGGATTAATCTAATTTTTGGAATTAAGTTTGTAATTATACTCATCATGACATTAGAAGAAGGGAAAATTAAGAGGCATGGAGGGAATCATGGAAGACATTGATGAGGCATGGAGGGCATGAATCCTGATATTTATGGCATTTATGGCCTAGCAATGTATTCCTAAGAAATGAGGTCATATGATGATGTAGATATTAAATATTCATTTAAAAAAAAAATTAACAAGTTTCCATGAAATTATTAATTAGTCCTTGATTTGGGTTAATTAGCTCTTAAGCATGTTTAAGCACTTTGTGCACAAATTACTCAAATTGATTAGTATACCTTCTTATTGGTCCAAAATTTAAATGAATTGGAATTGGAAGTCATTATCAGATGTGTTGGACCTATATTACCATTTAGGATGTTACCAATAATAAATAATAAATGTATGTGTCTTGTGTATAAGATTTGATAGAAAAGAGCAATCTAGAGCACCTAGGTGTAAAATTAGCATTTTGACTCGAAATAATCTGATCAAAGTTAGATGGCCCATAAATTACATTGCCCCATTTAGGGATACCCTAACCAAAATTGACACTTGAATATGTTAGTTTCACATAATTTAATGAATTTTAGTGTTTTTAGGACAAATTATGCATTTTAGGTGGAAATTAGTCAAAAGCTTGGTTGGAGGTTATCGATGGCCAAATTTAAGTGTCTATATTTTTCCCTTATTTGGGAAGGTGTTGCAAGCTATATGCATAGTAACATCTTCTCAAAGAATGAAAAGTTCATATATGCCTATAATTGCAATGACGATAAACTAACTATATGATGTCCCCTCGAGGGAATGGTTGGCACAAGTATGTCGATAAATGGTCCCTCAAAAAGAAAGAAGTGAAACAAGGGGACTAAAGAAAGGAAAGATGATGGGGTGAAAACACAATGATATTGAAAAATTAGTCAAAGTTACTGAGAGTGCAAGTGGGATGGTGTACAATGGTTTTCCCAAAGGCATTTATAATCATTGTACCTTGATAGTGGCAACATGGTATGATAACATAATGATTTTTCCAAAGGTGGTTATAATAATTGAGAAGATGGAGCTGCCCTAGTTAGGATATATAAACAATAACATGCCCCTATATGGGTAGAAAAAATAAAGTGGTGACAATGCAATGATTTGCCTAAAGGTGGTTATAATCATTAAAAAATGCAGGTGGGATGGTGTGCAATGTTTTTCCCATAGATAGTTATAATCATTGGACCCTTATTATGAAAAACATGATAAACTTGGCCAAGGATGGTGATAACTTAAGATAGAGGGTAATGATTAATTGGAATAACCTACTAATAGGGAGATGCTCATCTGAACCAATAAAAGTTGAAATTATTTCATAGTTAATTACTCTATTTGGGATATGATTAGGTTTGAATAGAGATGTCATTATTGAAGAGATGCCACAATTGCTAAATAGACTTCTTGAATCTAAGGTTTATTTTAGCATGTGTCGATAGGCATCATGATATAACATCATGAGGACTTGGCTGAAATATGCATGAGGACTGACTCTCATAATCTAATACTTAATAGAAAATAATGCACCAATAATAGAAACCATGATGACAATATAAACATATGAATATGGATCGATTCAAGTGTAAGTGTGGGCAAGGAATCACCCAATGAACACACATAAAATAAATCAAGGCAATAGTGTTGAAAGCCAACAAACAAGCAAATTAAAAAAAAACTAGAAATAAACTTACAAACAAAGCAATAGAAACCCTATGAACATTTCCCATAGAAAATGGGTGAAAACTTAACAAATGAACAAAATGGGGGAATAGAATAAAAGGAAGGGGGTGGCTAAGATATCTCCATATGCACTAGGAAAGTGGAAAATGACTACATAGTTCTATGGATGTAATATCCAATAAAAAACTTTAGGCCAAATGTAGTTCTCCTAGGGAATGGGAAGAATGTGATAACTAAGGAAAATTTATAGAATGGATGTGATAGAAGAAGAAGAATGGTCTTAAAAAATGGCAAGTGTATGATATAAAAAGGCCAAAAGGATGGGGAAACTAAATGATAAGTGATTTGCTTTTAACTTCATAAGGGCTCCCAGAATCCTTAAGGAAAAGAAGTTGTCAATGTTTTTGTTCTTTTCTAATGATTTTTCAAATACTTTTGGAATTGTTTTTGGAGAGTCTCAACTAAATTGAAAATGATGAGACACTGAATGGTTTAAGCTCATAAAATGGTGAGAGAGTTTAAACTTAGGTTGTTTACAAAATGGTGAGAGCATGGATTAGGTTGTTCATAAAATGGTGAGAATGTGGCTTAGGTTGATTGTAAAATGGTAAGAATGTGGCTTAGGTTGCTCACAAAATAGTGAGAGTGTAGTTTAGGGTGACTGAGCCAACCTCAACATGTTTTGAGTGCTACCTACATAGTCCCAAAGTAGGACCTCAAGTCATTGTAGTTATACCCTAATAAAGGAGGAACTCGACTAGTGTAGCAATCAATTCAAATAAAATAGGCATAGTTGGTAAAAAATCATAGTGTGGAATATGAAGTGGTAATTTAGTACATCAAGGCTTAATTTTTCCCCTAGTTTTCCCATAGCTGGTTATAACTAGGACACAATGACATAGATAAATGGTACTAATTTTCTCAAAGGTAGTTATAATTAGTAGCAAGATCAGTGGTAAGAAAGGTATACCAAACAAAGGATGCAACTATCAAAACTTCTATCATACTGACCCAAAATATGATCTCTATCTAAAGTACTTAAATCAACTAATGAAACTGATTAGATACCTTGATGCTAAAAATACTTAACAAATGGCAAAAACCAAGGTCAAATAGGCTAGGCTTTAGAAGACACTAAGTTAATAGAATGGAAGTGAAAAGTGGATATAATGAAGAGATAGATAAGGATGGTATTTATACAAAGAAGAATAATGATAAAATGGAATAACCAAAATGGTCCCTATAGATAATACACCTTAGCATTCAAGCATATTACTGCTTGAGATGAATAATATTCATTAGCTCTAAAATTTCATCACCATCTGGTGTGGCAAGCTTGTATGCTCCTGATCCATAATCTGCAGTGATGATGAAAATCCTTATCCATTTTGGTTTGAATTTTTTTTTATGCTTCCTCTCAATTGTGGTATTCTTTTAGTTTTCTTTAAGAACAAGATCACCAAGTTCAAATTCTCTATACTTAACACACCAATTATAGTGGCCTTTGAGTCAATTTTGATATGGTTGAATATTATTGAGTGTAGCTATGCATTTTTCATCAAGTAGATCTAACTCTTACAAGTGAGCTACTCGATAGTCATGATCATCTAAGACATGCTTGAAAGATATGCATAGTGAAAGTAATTCAACCTCAATGGGAAGGATGGATTTAGTACCATAAATAAGTGAGTATGGAGTGGCTCTTGTGGGGGTACAATGATTGGTATGATATACCCAAAGGGTAGGGAATATCTAGAGGTGCCAATCATGACTGACATCATTGACAATACTTTTGAGAATATTGACAATAGTTTTATTGGATGCCTTGGATTGGCCTTTACTTTGAGGGTAATATGCTATATAAAAATGTTGTGTGATGTTGTATTTAATACATAGATATTCTACATCCTTATTCTTGAATGATCTTCCATTATCAGATATAATGTCAAAGGGGATACCGTAACAAAAAATGAGATGGTTAAAAATGAATTTGGAAATTTGATATCTAATCATGTAAGTGAGGGGTATAGCTTTAACCCACTTCATGAAATACTCAGTGGTAGTAAGAATATGTTTATGGCCATCAGATGAAGTAGGGTTAATCATCCCAATGAGGTCAAGTCCCCATGTTGAAAATAGGCATGGTGTCAACATCAATTTTAGAGTTTTTGTTGGGGTATGAATCAGATTAGCATGTCATTGACATTTATCACAATTTTTTACATAGGTAGTGGCATCTACATCCATTTTGGGCCAATAATAAATAGTATGTAAAAGATTTTGGATAGGACTACCCCACTAGAATGAGCTCCACACACTCCTTTGTGAACTTCTCTTAATGTTAGTGTAGACTTTGCTGAAGTTAAACAATGAAGCAAAGTTCCATCAAAACTATGATAGTAAAGGATGGATCCAAGCAGAGTATAATGACTGGAATGATAAATGAAGGCTTTGGTTTATTTTTAAGATAGGTTAGGTGGTATAACTTGGTCATGAAGGTAGTTTTAAAGGTCTAAGTACTATATAGAGTTAGGACTAGTAATATCACAAATCATGGAAATGATTAAAGGTTCATGAGCTAGTGCTGACAAATTCTTGACAAGGAATTGATATTCTCTAGCTTTATCTATTTATCAAATCATAGAGCTAATAGTATCCATGGCATTTGATTTTTTGTTACTATCCCTCAGTATGTGCTCAAATTGAATATTGACAATTTGTTGTTTAAGAGAGTCAACCATGGCTTTATATGGAACCATCTTATCATCTTTGATCTGAAAATGATCTATGACTTGATTTATGATTAAATAAGAATCACCATAAACTTAGAGATGAGATATATTCCAATTCACTACTTGTCAAATTATTACAAAAAGTGCTTCATAATTGTCCATGTTGTTTGTATAAGGAAAGCTAATTCTAAATGATTTAGGGATTAGGTCTCCTTGTGGTGTAATAAATAATAAGCCTACCCCCAATCTATGTGTAGTAAATGAATCATCAAAATATATATTCCAAGGATTCTCCTCAAAGGTTGTGTCAATGATGTTCATTATGGATTCATCAAGAAATTGAAATGTGAGTGGTTGTGTGTGTATGAGAGGTGCTTCAACAATTTTATCTACAAGAAATTGTCTCTTAATTACCTTTTGAATGAAATACTCTATGTCAAACTCACTGAGAAGCATGATCCATTTAACCATTCTACCTTGCAAAGATATTTTAGATAGTAGATACTTAAGTGGATCTAATTTTGAAATGACCATGATCTTATTATTCAATATGTAATGACACAATTTATGAGCTATAAAGACCATGGTCAGACAAGCTTTTTCAATAGGTGCATAGTTATATTCATATGTAACCAAGGTACATCTTAGGTAGTATACAACATGCTACTTTCCATTATCATCATGTTGAGCCAAGAGTACCCCTAGAGCATGGTCAGTATATGATAGGTATAACAAGAATGGATTTCCTAGCATAGAAGGTAATAGAATAGGTGGATTAACAACATAATCTTTGAGTTGTTGAAAATATATTTGGTAGTGATCATCCCAATGAAATGCAACTCCCTTACTCAAAAGGTGTGTGAATGGATGGCACTTATCTGCTAACTAAGAGATGAAGCATCAGATGGACTAGATCTTACCCTAAAAACTATGTAGTTACTTTAAATTGGTTGGTGGTGGCATCTTGGTTATAGCATGGAATTTATCTAGATCAACTTTAATACCTATATGAGACACAATGAAGCCAATTAGTTTACCTAAAGTTACACCAAATACACATTTCTTTAGATTGAGTCTAACTTTATACTCCCATAATCTTTCAAATATCTTATGTAGCATTATTGGATGGTCAACACTAGTTTTAGATTTTCCTACTATGTCATTGACATAGTGTTCAACAATATCATATATCATATCATGGAATATGATAGTCATAGCCCTTTGATATGTAGCTCCAACATTCTTAATGCCAAATGGCATTACTGGATAACAAAATGTTCCCCATGGAGTGGTGAACGCTATTTTATGTTGGTCTTCTGGTGCTATTATGATCTGGTTATATCTTGAAAATCCATCCATGAGTGAAATAATTTCATAACTCACTGTGGATTCAATGATCATGTCAATATTAGGTAAGGAAAAATCATCTTTAGGACAAGCTTTATTGATGTCTTGAAAATTAGTATATATTTTGATCCCTTCTAGCTTCTTACTAATAGGTACCACATTAAAGATCCATTCTAAGTACTCAATGGATTAGATACATCCTACTTCTAAGAGTTTTTACAACTCTTTACCAATACAGTAATGCAAGGATGCATCTTATGTAGATTTTGTTTTATCAGTTTGGCATCAGGATTAACCACAAGGTGGTGCAAAACTAATGTAGGGTCCAAACCTGGCATGTTAGAATAGGCCCATGTAAAGATATATACAAATTATCTCAATAGAGATGTAAAGACGTCATGTTCCTCTTTAGTGAGGGATGCTTCTAATTTTATCCATTTTAGGTTTGATGGAGTCTTGATATTTACCTTTGTTGTATCTTTGACTAGAAGGGTTGAACTATCTTCTAGGATAGTAGGCATTGACTTGAAATATTGAATTATGTTAGGGTCCTTTATTAGGACTTCCTCTTCAACTTCTCCTAAGCATGATGAATCTGAGTCCCCTAATGAGAGATCTAGCCATGTAACAAAAAAATTAAAAAATTCTTGGAGAACTTGATCAAATACTTGTTTCTAAAAACTAAACTCTAATCGACATGCAAGCTCATTATTGGTGGTCTCCTAGTTTAAATTCAAATAAGAATGAATTCCCCATCTAATGGTGCCTAAAATAGGGTTTCACCACTAGACTGGCCTTTATCTTTACTTTTTCCTTGGTCAAAAAGTGCCTCAAAGAGGTTTTCACTTTAGGACCTTAATGTTTTACTTATTTGTTTTTGGCTAAGGGTGTTCACTCACTCTCCAAAATAGGTTACAAGATCCAATGTGATTGAGAACTTGATTTGTGATCTCCCAATGGAATGTTGTCTCTAAGGCCTAAAAAGTCATAAAATGCCTCATCATTATATAACTCATCAATCAATAGACTAGATTCTTGTTAGTCCCAATCTATCAATTGGGGATAATATAATGGCAAATGGTTGTGATGAATGGCCAAGGTAAGGGTAAAAATGGCATTGTTATCAAATAGGTTGGTTTCAGCTAGGTCATCAAAGGTGAGACTATGATCAGACTCTACTTTGTTGTCAGCATCATCATCACCAATCACTAGTGAGGGAGTTTGAATAAGATATGCGGGGTCACCTCCAAGTGGTTTAAATACAAGTCCATAAGGTCTTTCATACTTAGTCATAGAAATTGGCTTGATGGTTCCTTGTTGATTTAGTTTGAGGCCTCTTCCTTCATAATTATGATGCTCCATGATCCTATTAGAAATAATATACTTGGAATTTTTATACCAATCAACTTGGTTATTGTATAACCATAATTTATCCCCTTTAAGAGGGTCAGGTCATAGGTTAGATGTTGGTATAAATGTGATAGGTCCCTTATCTTTGTTCTTTTGTTACCAATGCATGTGTGGGGTGACTTTTGGTCACCTAAAGGTGTTCACATTCTGGGGAATATTGGCAATATGAAATGTATCATGGGTCACATACTCTCCTAATCCATTATCTAAAATGGTGAAATGATTAGAAGCTTCAAGAGATGGCATGTGGGAAAGGGAATCCAAGGTATTATGATCTATGCAATTATCTAGTAAAGGATCAATAAGTATAGCTTTTCCTTTATCCTACTTGAAACTTGGATTCATACCATAATATAATTATATATTTGAAATTTGGCCTCAAGATGATTATAGTGCTCACATCTGTGTAAATCTCCTAGAATATTCACTTCCATCTCTGAATGAGAAAATTGAAACATTGGTGTAACATTGATGGGACTACATGAATCTCATGTAACCAAGGCCTACCTAGAACATGTTGTATGATAACTTAAGATCAGGCACATGGCAAAATATATCATGGGTCAAAGGCCCAATGATAACTAGAAAACTAATGGTTCCTTATGATTCTCTTTCCTGATTATCATAAGCTTTGATGGTTATTATTTTTGGTTGGAGATGTGCCATTGTGTAACCAAAAATCTTGATGAGCTTTAGAGACACTATGTTGAGGTTAGATCCATTATCTATAAGGACACATTTCACTTTATGTCATCTTATATAAACTTCTATGTATAATGGATTATTATGGAGTGGGCCAAGGGAAGACATATCTCTTTGGTTGAATGTGACTTGTTGGGCTGGAACTAGGTGTCCAATCAAAGCTTGAAATTTATAAAGGGATATCTCACTAGTAATAGTGGATTGGGTCAAAAACTCATTCAAGATGTTCTTATAGATTATTGATATTCACAAAAAATCTAAAATAGAAATTTGTGTTGGTGTCTTTTGAAATTATTCCACAATATCAAATATCTTGTCTTGGTCAATAGTGAATGGTTTATTCTAAGTTTGAATGGTTGGTTGGATGATAGATAAAGTGGTAGATGGTTATGGGCCTAGGATAGTAATATTCAACCTCTAAGTTGTGATTGCATAATCAAGATTAAATACTGGACCATTGATGCTAACCTATGTTGGAAATGGTGTGGGACCAGATAAGACAAGTCTAAATTGATGGTGTGCTTGCATGTGGTCACATGGAAAGAATGAGTTATTGATATAAGGTTCAAAAGGGGAAGTCCTAGTTTGTTGGTTTGCCTATATTCACTCCTAAGTCAAATAAGTATTATCCATATAATTTGGTTGAATCTTATTGTTTATCAATGGTCTAGACTTATTAGTGTTTAGTCTAGGATTAATGGAGATGGTATTAACACTACCCCCTATAATATGACCTACAACCTTGTTGTAGTCATGTGCATATACATGGTAGGTTGGCTAGTTGTTACCATTATAACCTTGGTTTTTTTAATTTTTATATCATTGTGGGTTTTACTACTAATATTGTGGATTTTGATGGTTCAACCTTTGATTTTGATACTATTGATTTTGCTATTGTACTAGCCGTTATTTTTGTTGTTGATCATTTTATTGTTGTTGATTGTTATGTTAGGGAAAGGGGTTTTGATAGATCCCAAGATTTTGATTAGAATTGGAAGCACCATTATACAATTTTATCTCCCCATTCTCCAACATATTCTCAATTAAATTCTTTATTTGGACACATATTCATAGATTATGCCCGTTGACTCAATGATAGTCACAGAATTCATTTTCATGGTACCAATCAAGATAAGGAATGCCTTGTGGATAATGATTTGGTATAGGCAAACTAATTAGATTAGAGGTAGAAAGATTATGAAATATAAACTCAATAGATTCTTTTAGGTCATTAAAGACATGATGTGCAGGCACGATTCTCCTAGGAGAAAGGGTTTGTAATGGTAATGACTATTGTATTTATTGTGCAGGTCTTGGTTGTTATACTTGTAGTATTATTTAGAGAGGTTATTGGGTAGGAGTAAGCTAAAAAGGTGGTGTAGATGATTTTTAAACCATTTTCACATGATTAGATTTGGCTACTCCATTTCTGATAACATTCCTATTATGGTTGAATTGCTTCGGTCTTTCATGGTTATTGGCCTAGGCTGGTTATGATGCTAGTGCTTGAATGGGATGTTCATCATTTCCATGATTGGTATCTTGATTTTGATTAGTTTAACTAATATTGATGAATCCTTTATTGATGAGCACCCTCTCAATCAATAAACCTTTATCAATGATCTCTTTGAAAGTGTGCACATATTGTAGTTCCAAATGGTAAGCTATCTCACTATGAATTTTTTTGGTAAACATAATGAATAATTATTTATCTGGTAAAGTATGGGTGAAATGACTTACAAGGGATCTCCACCATTGTAAGTAACTTAAAAAAATCTCAACAGATTTTTGTTTTACTTGTGTTAAGTCCACTAATGAAATATCATGCTTGAGATTATAGGAAAAGTGCTACACAAACTTATCAAAAAGATCATCAAAATCCATTACTGAATTTTTAGGCAATTTCAAAAACCACTTCAAGGCTTGCCTACCCAAGCTCCTTAGAAACAATAGCAAAAGGTATATGTCACTATATGCCACTAGTTGACATGTGATAAAGAATTCAGTCAAATGAGCCTTAGGGTCATATTTCCCTTTCTATTTATCAAATTTTGGTGGTTCATATCCTAGAGGAAATGGTATCTAAAAATACTCCATGTTGAATGGATAGGAACATACACAATCCAATTTGAACTTTTTAGCTTGTTTACAAGCTTGAGTGGTAGAAATTGCATCCTTCATCTATTTTAATTCTTGGGATATGAAACTAGAAGGAATATTAGTTTGAGGGAGGATTTGGGTAAATGGTTGGGAGGTCAAGTGGGACACTTTGACCAAGGTAGGATGGAGATACCTATTGAGGTACATTGGTTTGGTTGGGGAATGGACTAGGAATATGCATACATGGATTAGGATGTATTTGAAATTACACATTTGGTTGTGTGATATTCTAGTTTGGGTTGGTGATAAAGGTTTGACTTGGAGGATTTTTTGGTTGGATGGAGGGATATAACTATATTGTGCCTGCTTTGGTTGAAAAGGGACATACTACTGACTAATCAAACTTTATTGTTGAGTGCGAATTTGTAGACTAAGACCCTGTCTCTAGATTTGTGGCACATTTTGAACCAATGGTTGTCTAGTAGGTACTTGAGAAATGTGGGGACCTCCTTGTTACATCAATCCCTATGAGGAAGTGAAAGTAGGTTATAGATTCAACATCTATCATTGACCAATATTTTCACATTTTTGACTAGTTATTACTTGGTTTTAGTTTGGCATGTTAGTCTATGATTGAAGAGGTATGTTCATCATAACCTAGTGAGGTGGAACATTAGTAGCCCTTGATTGAGGCAAAAATGTATTTGTTTTCTCTTGCATTGATACACTAGATTGTGCCTGTTGTTGTGGAACACTACTCATTACTTTTTGAGGAGGAGTAGATTTCATCACATTCTATCATTGAGGTGTGACATTAGCCATTATTTGCTTACCTAAACCCATAGGTTGTATTCTTGACGAATCATCTAGATGATGTTGGGGCATAAAAACTCCCACTCCCTAGTATGATGACCTATTCATAGGATTAATTATAGGTGCAGGTTATTGGGTAATTATTTGCATGTTAGTACCACTTTGATCAAGATTAGACATTTTTTTCACATTATCTACTATGTTTGGCTCACTATTTAGCATTGAGGTTGAAGATACTTCTTCAATAATAGATATATGCATCAATTTATCTATTGAAACAATTTGTATGAATGGGTTAGAATTTAGATTCTCTTGTCTAGTTAACTCTATCAACACTCTTGTTGAAGGAACTAGGTCAATGAGAGGCTTACTTGCCATGTTCATCTGATTGAAATCATGTGATAGATTTAGATATGTTTGATATACTATCTACATTTGTCTAAAGTTCTCTTCCATGATGTTTTTGCTTCGATAAGATATATTAGGATCTTGGTAAATTGTTTAGACTAGAGCCATAGGATTTCTAGAAGAATCATGTTGATTGTAAATGATATTATGGGGCATTCTTACTAGACTTGGTAAATTTTCATGGGGGAAGTCTACTAGAAACTTAGCCCCTAACTCTATGGCTCTAACCAAAATCACATCTTTGTTCTCTAACAAATGTCACTCAACCAAAAATGGATCATACATGGAAGCCGTATTAGTATAATATGACTATTGAAGTAATAGCTCATCCACTACATGTATTATAGCTAGGTATTATGTAGTTTTCTCTTGGTCTTATTCTGAATAAGGTGGTGTGTTAACCAGATAGCTAGCTAATGGATCTTGGCCTTGTTTTCTTAATTGAGTATTATAATAGGGATAAAAATCCATCTCATAAGCAATATTATCCACATATGGGTCTTGCACCATTTATTCTTGTGTAACCACATTACTAATCCTTGGATTGCACATGAGTCCACTACAAGTGTATGAGAGCATGATGAGATCCATAGTCAATGCTTTGTGATAAAAGGTCAAAGAGTTATACAAACTCTAAAAAGGACAATGTATAAAAAAGATGATGTTCCAACTTGGTCTAGATTTATCAAAAGGATCAATAGGTTTATGCAAAGGTTTGTGAGGAAACAAGCTAGAGTGCAGTATCTAACATTTCACTGTTCACACAAAAGTAAGCAAGTAAATGGTCTTAAAAATCAAAATGATAAATTATAAGGTCAAAGTGTTTCTAATCAGTCTAATCTAAGAAATTAAAAAGTTGATAGGTGTTTTGGCCAAATGTAGCATCAAAATATAGACTCAAATAAGGCATGCACTAAGACTCTTGGCTAAACAACGTCAAAAACTAGACTTTGAAATAGATGAAAGTTTTAATCTAATAGATTTGAAATAACTCTAATAAAAAAATAGGCATTTGATTCTTAAACATGAAATTGATCAATTAAGTATAAGGTATGAAACAAAAGGCACTTTAAAAATAGTTTTTTTTCTCTCACAAAAAAGGTATAAAACTTGGTTCTTTTGACAAACAAGCTAGACAAAGTTGATCAATATAACTATGCTTTAGACAAAAGATCACAAAAGTGTACTTAGATTGGTTTGAAAATGTAGGAAAAAATTTGAAACTCTATACAAGAAGGCATATGAAACAAAATTCAAAATTTTTTGGGCAACGTAATGACACTATACTACCCAAAAGGTGTGACAAAACAATTTGTTTCAGAAACTTTCTAAGATAAAGACATTTTTCGACAATTTTGATAGTATAACCCTACTTTTCTTGACTCAAAATGTTGTGGTGCATATATTCAAATTGTAAGTGTTGAACACAAAATGGCTTAAATATATCAAATGATGACAATGATTATGAGTATTAAATGGCCTTCAACCTAAATTGCAAATTAAATCTAAGTTCTCTCAAGTTTAGTGAAAATGGGGAACCTACTTAACACATCAACCCTATGAAATTATAAATGTGTAATTTCAAATTTAGATAATTAAAGGACTTTAAACAACTTTGGTAAAGGTCTAGACTCAATTGGGTAGCATAAATACACAAAAGTGGATGATATGACTGTCAATCTTTTGATGAACTTTTGAACAAGAAAAATTGATGAACTCATGCAGGCAACATAACACCTCTTTTTTCAAAGGAAAATTTAGACTATGTGTTTAGTTTGGATAGTTTATTTATACCAAGTGTTAACTCCAAATAAGACTTTAATCTAGGATAAGACCAACTAATTAACCATTCTTAGATCCTAAACTGACAAGGTTGCTTGGTATTATTGTAATCCATCAATATACGTCATTTGAGAGGATTTTAAGTGTTCATCCAAAAGTAAATGTCCATTATATAATAGGGTTTTTACAACCCCCTTCTCTCAAATGATATTACTATGATATGGACCTTGAGGTGCACCTTGTACCAATAATACTTTCATGGCAAGTGGGGATTTGTCTAAGATCTAACAAGTTTTTGAATGATCTAGGGGAATCAATTACACAATTACTTTCATGCCAAAAAATGCAAAAAAAACATAGATTTTAGGTCTGTATCACTTGGTTTTTTACAAAAAGGTCTAGTCCTTTTTGCAACCACTACATCTTATTATTCACTCAATGTAGTGTGATGTCCAAAGTGCCACTATGTCCTGTGTGCAACTCCAAATAAGCTAAATGAAGTCAATGTTGGGAGATGAAACCCTAGGTCAAAGTTTCCCTAAAGAACTTGTAGGAGGTGATGAATTCCCCCTCGTAAGCCAAGTTTGCATAAAAATAAATAAAGCATAAAATATAAATACTTTAGGGTCATTTTCAAGGTCACCCAAACTTTGATGAGTTTTTGGGGAGTGATTTAGATGACTTTCTTTCTAAGCCTTGGAATAGGCTATTTGCAATAGGAATGGAACTTTTGATTCCAAGGGTTTCCTATAGGGGACAAATAGAATAGCATACATGAAACATTCCTCTTTTTGACCAAAAAAAATTGATTAAATAACTATTTCAAACAAGAATTAACAAGTGTGTTCAATTTTAAATCCAAAATGAAAGATTTGGTGGTGTTCATTTGACCCCTTGGTCTTAGTTGCAAACTTTGAAAACATTCACCAAAATGTCTAAATTCTTTGTTAAACACCAAAACAAGTTTCCTAATTGATTTTTAAGCATACAAAAGTGATTTAAACATGTTTTGAACAAATATCAAGCTTGGTCTTGTAGAAAAAATGTTAGCATGTCCTTTAGCTTTGAAGCTCTTTTTGGTTTTAAATAATAAACTTTGGAAAAATAGCTCTTAGGTCTATGTTTTTATAAAAACATAGTGACCAACATCGATTATTACAATTGATAATGGTTACCTTGTCTAACCAAAATCTAATTGATGTCAGTTTTCTAATTGATGTCGGTTAAGCCATGTAATTGATGTCGATCTTACCTATTGACATTGATTATTGTGTAAAACTGTGGCAACTAAAAATAGCAAAATAAAGTTAGAAAATTAATTTACAAGAGTTTTAGAGGTCCAAATAAATATTTTAGAGTTAAAAAATGATCTTCTTTAGGTGTGAGATACTTCTAGTCCCATCAGGCATGCCATATGTGATCTAAGAATTGGACTCAAGAGAGGATAGTTAGTATGGTGTTAGTTATAAAATGAAAACAAAATGAAATAAACACACTTATAGCATAACATCTCTAGGCCTAGACACTAGGGAGAGCTTAGTTAACAAAATCAAATGAAAAACACAACTATATAGCAAGGAATGAAAACATATTAATTCTTTCACCTTCTTTGGATGCTCCAAATGCCTTTGTAGTGGTGGCTTACTCGACTTGTGCTCATGAAGTCCTTGGCAATGGAAGCTTGGCTACCTCCATCTCTCCTTGGAACCTTTGGCTTATGGCTTGGCTTGGCTTGAAATCAATTTGGCATGGTAACACTAGTTGATTGAAGATTTTGGAACCATTTATGCATTACAACTTTACATCAAAATAGCTTAGAAATGATTTTCATGGCCTCTCTATTCTTAGATATTTGTAAATGTCTAGAATCGACCTGAACCGTCCATCTTGAGATGAAGATGTGTAGTTAAGGATTAATCCAATTTTTATAATTAATTTTGTAATTATCCTCATCATGACATTGGAATAAGTGGAAATTAAGAGTCATGTAGGGCATCATGAAAGGCAATGATGAGGCATATAGGGCATGAATCTTGATATTTGTGGCATTTATAGCCTAGGGATGTCTTCCCAATAAATGAGGTCACTTAATGATGAAGACATTCAATATTCATTTACAATTGTTTTTAACAAGTTTCCATGGAATTCTTAATTAGGCCTTGATTTGGGTTAATGAGCTCTTAAGCATGTTTAAACACTTTGTGCACAAATTACTCAAATTGATTAGAATGCCTTATTATTGGTCCAAAATTCAACTAGATTGGAATTGGAAGTCATTGTCAGATGCATTGGATCCATATTCCCATTTGGGATGTTACCAACAAAAAATAAAAAAGGCACATGTATTATGTAGAATATTTGATAGGAAAGAGCAATCCAAAGCACCTAGGTGAAAAATTGGCGTGTTGACTCAAAATGATCTAATCAAAGTTAGCTATCCCATAAATTACATTGCCCCATTTAGGGACACCCTAACAAAAATCAGCACTTGAATATGTCAGTTTCATATAATTTAATGTGTTTTATCATTTTTAGGCCAAATTATGTATTTTAGGTGGAAATTAATCAAAAACTTGGTTGAAGGTCATTGGTGGCCAAGTTTAGGTGTCTACACTCAATAGAATCTAGTATCCAGATCTTACAAGTTTAAAGTTATAAAAAAATATAATTTTAGGTCCATCCTTTTATTGGTTCCTTTCTACATCTCCTAATGTAGGTACCATGTTTTTGGAAATGCATCTAATGTACAATAAAATAATAGTTCCATAACTATATATCATGTTATCCTTTTTCCATCCATACCTTTTCACATGTGTCAAGGTGTAGTCATGGATTTTTTATTCTTGTATAACATATTATCTCTAAAAAGTATCTCTCTAATTTTAATAACCTTATTTTGAGTTGTATGCAAAAAAAAATCTAAGTTCAAATGGTTGATTTATGTTCATGACACCATCTCGTAGTAGTAATAGTTTGTGTATCATCAATGGATTTCATACTTATTTCATTTTACATAAATACTCTCATAATCTATTGCCAATACTCATTGACTAGCCCAATGTTAGTAAATTTTAGGAACTTATTATGCGAAGTGCATTCTATGCTATGATGTCTTCTTCTCTGTGGTGGTTTATTTTCTAGTACAGTGGTAATTCCTTTATAAAGTGTTTTTACTATACAACTTACTGTATGTATTGTAGTTTCTAGCTCATAGTATATAAAATCTTCAATTTCATCCCTTAAGGGTGTCTCTCCTTCTCATTCTTAGACTATAAGTTTCCCATCATTATCAAGTTTAGGGTTATATTCTATTTTTATAATTTTATTCAGATTTTACAAACCAACAAGGTCATCAAATTTACTATCCTCATTTTCTAACCATAATTATTTTGACCATGTAAGTGCCATTATCACCTCTAGTGAGAAATAGACTACTAATACTTTTATTTAAAATGTGATTTCTTCATCTTTAGAATCTATTGATCCATTACAATCGACAAATGATTACAAGTTCAATAATGTTGGATACTTGATATCATACATATTTATTACTTAAAAATCTACCTTCTTATTTATCCCCATAAAATCAACTTCAACATTCTATAAAGTCCCAATTCATGATTGAAAATTACCATCAATCATGGCAATTTCATATGATAATATATGCAACTATGGTTTCCTTATCTACTCACATGTCCTCTACAATAACACATTTGTATCTATGCCAAGATCTAAGATTGTTTTTTACTTCCTAACCATTGATTTTGACATTTAGCATAATGGTAGTCTTTTTCCTTTCCTATTTTATTTTAAATACATTATTTTTATTTTTATTTTTATTTTAGTTTTTATCTACTTTCTACACTTAATATTCTCTCTCTTACCTATTTTAATATTTATATAATTAAGTGAGTTTAGCTAATAAATATTATATCTTTATCAATTGCATTATTATTTCAAGATCCCTAACCTCATATTCATCAATGTAGGTTAACTTAACTTGATTCTTGTCCTATTTTTATTTTATCATGTTCCAAATTTTATCTAAAATTTAGTAATGTTCATAAATATTAGGTTTTCCTCATGTATCTATGTCTAATTTAGTATTAGAATCGGTAGACACTTATTTAACTTTACCGATCTTCATCCCAATTATTTTGGTTACCACTACTCTTGGTTGTGAATCATTATTCATAATATAGACCTTATTCCATGTCTTCTCCTTTTGTTCTCTTATTGTTTCTTGACGTTTTATAATTTGTTATGATATTGTTATTCTATGGGATGAACTACACTCTTCTTCTATTTTTTCTCTTCTTCTTTCTCATGATGAACTTCATTACATCACCCTTTCATATCCTTCCCTTTTCAATTTTTATTAAGTGTTTATCCCCTTTTTTAGGGGAAGTTTATGCCAATTCTTTTATTTTTTTCAACCAATTTTATATAATTGTGCCACTTCAAGACATGATAATGATTCATGTGTTCTTTTTTGATGGCATAATCCACACTCTATTTGGGGTTCTTCATTGTGGTTTATAACAATATTCCATATCTTATCACATTTATAGCATGTTGGGGGGTTCCTCTTTTGATTATATCATTGGTTATAATCATGATTGTATCCTCTGCCCCATTTGGCATCCTCCTCTATAACTACCCTAGACACCTCCTCTATACCCTCCTTGATTTTTATTATAGTACTATGGTTGGGTATTTTAAGATGGAATTTTTTTAATTTCATGAGGTGTTTGATATTATTGACCATGTTTCAATATATTAGCATTTTTATGGGTAGATGTGATAATGAATTTTTTTTTATTGTTATTTTTCTTCTCTAAGTGGTATCTTGTACATCTGCAAGTGCATCTATAATAGGTAATTTTGATTGTAGTGATTAAATGATCCATAATTTATTAAATAAATTAATTGATTCATATGTGTTTACACTTCCAAAATATTTCATAAGTGTTATGGATGTTGATCATATACTCAACATATTTCGTAATAAATCCTCTCACAGTATATAGATTGTTGAATTGGTGGAGTAATCTATATTGGTGGATGTGTTGATCTTATTATCACTACTCTCTTCAGCATATCACTATGGGGGAATTATGTCCTAGAATGTACTTACACACAACAATTTTTGCACAAAAATTTGTCTCATAGTGGCATATGCTTACTATGTGGTGTCACATATTCATACCCCTTCATCCATTTATTTTGTTTAACCTCAATTATTCTAAATCAAACTTTAAGATTTCATCATTGTATTTTAATGAGGTATATATATCACATCTCCAAGATAAGATTCTAACTATAATTCCATTTCTAATATTTACATAAATGTGTTAAATATTTTCCCATCCATGTTAGACATAAGACATGGGATTAATTAGATATAAACATTTTATTCATTGTTTCTCATTTACAAGCTCCTGTAATTTCAACACTATGGATTTAAACCACTAATTATAGTCTTTTATGATTTCCTTATCCTTTTATATCATATCTCTAATTTTTCTAATATTTTTTTCAATATGTCTAGATAATGAAAATCACCTTTAAAATACTTTTGGACATTTGCTAATGCAATGGCATCCCCAGAGTAAGTTTTCATGTACCATGTAAGTGTGTCATCCATTAAATTTATGACAAAATCAAATAATAGTATCCTTTCATCTGTAATATTGTGAATCCTCTAGGATGATTCCAATACAAACAAATGATATTCCTAATTGATAGTTTTTTCCAAAAAATGGTATCTTCATCATATTTTATGCAATGTGAGAATTCTTAGGTTGTTGAAGAATACTAATACTAGGATTATTAATATTATTGACATTATTTCCTAATGTAATATCTCTATAAATACTATGAAATTATGTTATTTATATTTATATTATCCAAACAAATTTTAATTATGACCTTTATATATTTTTAATTTTATTTGGAAGTATCTTATTCTTAACACTTTCACCTAATTCATTAATAATTCCCTTCTTTCCCAATCACTTCCTTATGACTTTGGTATCATTTTTCTATTGTTTCTCTAATAAATATATTTATTTGTCTAAAGGATGGATGTACACATCTATTATGAAGTGGAACAAGGAATGACAATTGGTCGAAAGGGTTCATTTCCTATCAAGGCCTCTTGTGGTTGGGGTTTGGGGGATTGAATCACTTCAAACATCTTCTTCAATAGCTTCTATCTCTACTTAAACTTCTTCCCCAATGTTTTCATTAACTAATAATCATTATATTAAGTTATATTCCTCCTAATCTCTATGTTTTACTTCTCTAGTATGAATAATAACACTTATGTCTAAATTTCCTTTATCCTAAAGGTTCACATCTCTTTCCACATCTATTTATTGTTATATATTATATGTAGAACTTTCCTCTTGAATACTTACTATCATAATTCCTTATATTGATGAAATTTCATCCCTTGGTTCTACTATATAATTAACATCATTTTTATTAATAATATTCTCCTAATTTATTTTTTCCCCTAAAATCTAGGCCTTGTCCACTATGGGTCAAACTACGCATGATCAATTTATATTCCAAACCTAGGGATTTAAATAGTTTGGGTGTTCCCAATAGTGTAACTAATTTGTTAATCCTTATCTCATATAATTGATGAATTTTTAGATGTGGTAAATAATATTTATTCTACTATTTTTCTTTCTTTATATGAGTCACCACCTTCTCATGTGTGAATAGTGACTCATCCATTTTTGGTGGAGGGATAATACTAAGATTTTCAATATTAAGGTTTTTAGTGGTTTAGGCCCGATTAATTTTCTCTACCATCATACTTATTGATAGAATTTTTTCTTCCATTTATTTCTTATGTATTTATTTCATAATTTCTAACTAAATTTTCTCATCTTCTATCTGATTCCTCATCTCTTCATTCACCATTTTCTCTTAACTATCTTTTATTTATATTCTTAATAAAATATTCTTCTCCTTAATTATCTAAATTTTACTTGATACTTACTTTCCTATCCCCCTACATTTTATTGAACTTACACCAACTTTAAACCAAATATTTTGAGTGGTCATATATTTTTAGGATCTTGCATATTTTTTTGATCCATTCCTTAGGTTCATGTCCCCTAAAATAACTTATACCTTATTATACTAGACCTTGATCCACAAAAAATTTGAAGATGAGTAGTGACACTTTATTCAAGAAACATTATCTTGTCCCTTCAGCAAATTTTTCTTTCTTAGCATCAAAGATCATCCAACCTTGTATAGCCTAAACTATGATGAATGAATCGAGGGTGGTCTTGAACTTGTAATCAATCAGTAGGCTAAGTTATGGGTGTATCAATTTGTTAGATATCCTCAAGATTTTATGTAGTCCATGGAATAGGTATTATAATCTGAATGAGAAAACCTTCCATATGTTTGGCTTGTCTTAGTATCTAGGGCCTTAAAAATTGTGCAAAGGTAATCCAAAAATCTTCATCTTGAGTTCTAAAGAATGATGCCTTTATTTTTGATAATGTGTCAGTCATCCTTTTAACTTATATGAGAAAAAATAGATAAATGTTTCTTCCTACAACTCTTATATTTCTATTAATATAGGCTTATATAACTCTAAAGAATATTTTCCCCTAGACACTAGTCAACTTAAGTTTGTGCGAAGCCACTAGATGTTGATACAAAATATGAAGTGGTTGGTTAAATATGGATTATGTTTGTAAAGTTTAAATTTAGTTAGACTCATGTAATACAAGGGTTAGTATTTGTTAGAATTCTTAATGTTCATTTAAAACTAATTAGTGCCTATATTCCTACTCTAACTTCTCTTTTTACACATACACACACAAACTACCAAGTACAATGTTTTAAATATCACTTTACATTATACTACCTTAAGTAATTACATATATTACTCTACTCTATAACCAATCATAATTATTATTGTTATCTTATCCCTTCTATTCTATGATATTATATTACAATGCTATGATATAAATACTAACTCAATATAAAACAACTCAATGGTCATGTCTGTGTGAGACATGCCATTTATCAAATCTAGTCATCCTTTATTTATTCAAGGCATTATTTCTTACTGCAACAACCAAATAGAAAAATCATCTATTCTATCAGCCTGTAGAGGTGTCATGTTATTATGATAAAAGAATTAGCTTTGTGGTATATGTGGTTTTATACTTTAGCTAATAGATAATATTGCCAACAAAGTTAATTGAGTGTAATGTGATCAATTTTATTAAACCATTTCATCTAGGCATAACACTAACATTGCCTATAAATTATAATCCTTAACAATTTTTTGAATGCCATATAACATTAGGATATGGGACAAATAAATTTTTAAATTTGTGACATAAGATCCAAGACGTAATTGATAGTAATGTAATTATAATATATGCATATAAATCTAACCTAAATTAATCTATAGTAATGCCTAATCAACACTTGAAAATATCTAAAAATCCATTGCAAAACCATAATTCTATAAAACAAAACAACATATACATGACTACATATATAAAACATACACCATAATAATATACAATCTAAGAATGAAATTGATTACATTATTGGCATGGTTTTGATATCTAAATTTAAATAATGTCCTACTATATTTTGTAACCATGAAATACCTAACTATCCATAAATCAATGGTCTTATATACATACATAGCATTTACAAACTATAATTATTCTATCAAAAATGACATTATGACTGACAATGGTTCTATAAAAACCCTTGTTTTCATGCCATTCCTATCTTTCATGGTTACACTAAATGAATTTATTTCCAACAACTAATACATTACATAGGTATGATTGTCATCAATTCACACACCCCTAGTTGGTATTACTTTTCCACACATAGTTGGTCCTTCAACATACATAGTTTGATTATATGTTTCCTAATATAATATTTTACTTGGATTTAATTGGATTAATAAAATAAGAATGATACTTTGAATTAAATAATTGAATTAAATTTTCCATAATAGTGAAGTGCATACCTTATACATCTCAACCCATGAGAGAAATGTAAAACAATCTAAAAAACCATGAAAGATAAAGATAATTTATCCTTAAGTGATACCATGTATCCTTCATCATTAGTACCATTTTATGAGGCATCTATTATATTTGAGTCTATAAAATCAACATATATCATATTATCTCTCACAGCTTTAATTGTAATAGTTTTACATCTGAGATACATGACTCCTCATCATTCACATCATACTATTGACTTAAAATAAAGAATAATTTTTATACTATCACATACTTCCACACTTTCTATATCATCTCCAAAATCATATGATATAAAATTGAATCCTATGGATGATGACTATTTTTTCATATCTCAAGATTATATATCTAATAAATTGGCTGATACATTTGACTCCTATGGCTCCAGTCTTTGCATTATAGATCAAATTATTGGGTAGCCTTGCTAGCCTATTTCATGTGATTCATTAATACATATTTATTATACCTTATTATTATACATAATATTATTATTCTATGTGTTATTTTATGAATATTCCTTTCTTACATGATATTTATTACATTATTATATATCATTAATTTTATGCCTTCACACTTTCCTTCTATTTTCATCATCATCATTCTATCCACTTGATTGTTGTTGATTGTTATGTTTTATTAGAGTTATATATTTGATTATTTATCCCATTTAGATTACAATCATGGGGTTCTTAATGATTAAAATATATGCATTTTGATGTTTTTTCATACTATGCATCAAATTTTAAGGGGATATAGGTTTTTAGGAATCCTCCTCATTTTATTCCTCTATTTTATGACACTAATCCTACCTATTTGGGCTGAATTGTAACCTTTGGCCTCTCTTATTAATTATATGAGCATTTATCCCCTCTTATTGTTGACATTTGTGCCTCATTATGTTGTCACTCCTATGTTTAATATTCACCATATTTAATATAATTTTTTTCTTATGGGGGCATCACACTCACATATGTTCTTCATTTACCATATCTATCCCTATGTGGGGGGCATGGTACCCAAATTTATCTCTTTGATAGTAATATTGACTTATCTTACATTTGGAGTCTAGCATATTATTTTTTAATATGATTTTACTATTGTATCATAGAATTACATCTTGTGAGAGGGTTATTCAAGCTCTCTCACTCTTAGTTATAGCATTAGAGCAACCTTAGGTTGTGGGTATCCTATAATGAGGTTGAACCTCTAGAGAAGGCCAGTTTCTTATTGGTAGATCACCTAAACTGATATTTTTACTTGGAAAGGGGATACAAAGGAGGTATGGTATGACTAATAAAAATTGGTTATGCACCAAATTAAATGACACTCCAATAAGCTTGAAACAAATACTAATTTATCATAAATACAATCATTGCTCACACAACCTCCCAAACTATCCAATTTGCATCTTTATGTTTGAAATTAGGCTCAATAAGCAAGAGATAAATCAAAGAGGGGTTATAAAACTCACACTAATAATCCATTAATGGCATAAAAGTACAAGTTTAGACCTAAAAATAGCTTGAAAACACCTAAAAAGAGGCAAAAAAGAAGGATAATAACCATGGAAGAAAACTTATTCATAAATCCATCATGCACAAACTTACTAAGGACAAGTTAAAGGTAAAGAGATAGGTGAAATAATAGTATTTTTTCTTCAAAAGTTAGTTTTTAAAAATTTTGACATAGTTTTACCTTGTAAATTGAGAGTATATTTTACAAAATGGGGAAGAAATGGGAGATATAGGATAAAATGGAAGAAAAAGAGGAGAAGAAAGATCTCAAAATTCAATAAGTGAATATAAATGACCTTATATGGAGTCTAAAAAATAGTTGGATTAATTAATCGCTGATATCCTCTCAATAAATTAACCTCCAAAGGTCAAAACGGTCTTCAAGCCTTCTCATTCACCTAGAAATGCACTAGAAGATGAAAAAAATTGAGGATGATGATGTCACATTATACTCACATGAGAAATGTATTCAAAGACTTGAAAACACATTTAGTTATCCAACTTTCTCTCCCAACCTCCAAACTCTCCCACTTGCACTTCTAGAAGCTACTTGACACATGGTTAGTGATCCTAACACTTTATGCTTAACTAACTTTGAAGGTTATCTTTTAGTGTTCACTCTTTGATGTTTTATTTTATTATAAGCTCATATTTTCTCCTATAACCTTAAAAATAATCCATTAATACTAAAAATCTCATAGACTCCATTGATGGAGGTCCCCAAGCTTGAGCCACCTTTAACCAATTATGCAATAACTTACTTTCAAGGCTATCTATCACCATGATGAACACTTATATACCTATAAATTATTTTAGACACCAATATAATTATTATGAGGGATAAAATTAAAATTTATACCACCTTCAAGACCTGACAACAATGGTTAAAATCACCATTAAACTTGTAACCATTCATAAAATGTCAAAGAACTTTGGTTTTTAACCCTTTAGCTCAATAAGGAACCATATAAACCCTTTGGAAGGGATAAAATTGATTAATAATGATTATTAATGTCCAATTAGGCCTATTCCATGAATTTATACCATTTTTCTCTTTGAAGACCTAAAAAATAGGCATTTTTGGGCTATTTTAGGCCTCCTAAGCACCCACATGTGCCAAATTCTTATACAAAATAGGTTATACATGATATTTATAGATTATTATACATTTTCCATGTTTTTTCCAAGTTATTATAGGCCATTTCATGTACCTATGAGTCCAAAAACCCAAAACTGGTCAAAAAGGCTCCTTTGGTAGCTTAGACAGGCTCACCTTTTTGCCAATTGTTCATAAAATGTATAAACCCATTAAAAAAAATCTTTATATGGATATTTATTAAATATAAAAATTTAAAAAACTTGAAAATTTTGGTCTCCCATGTGGAAGGTATGCAAAGATACATATGTAGGAAGTTTACCTATGGGGTTCTGCATGCATTCTAGGCCTACTTATAGTCTTAACAATTGTTCATAAAACTCTTGCCATTAAACAAAATAAATAAAAAAATAATTTTAGTTACATAGGGTTACTAAAATATTTTTTCCCAACTCCTTATGGTATGAAAGATATGAGCATCTAAAGAGGGGCTTCAACTTAGTGCCTTAGACTTCAAAAGTTTGAATTTCTCTTTGGACTAGAAATGACTCTTACATTTACATCTCCCATGATTTAAATAATAATTTTTAGACCTGTACCATCTCATTAAACTTCTTTAAGAGGTTATCTTACATTAGAAAATTTGAGAGTGCCTTAACATGTTATAGGCCTTAAGACTAGCTTCTAGGCATAAAACTAAGTTTCATGGCCTGAGGAACCTATAAAAAGGTATGAAGGAATAAAAAAATTATTTAACATTAATTTACATCCATTTTTACCTCATTTTGAAGTTTAAGCTTCACTTTGTCTTCATGGCCTCTCAAGACTACTTGCAGGAATAACTATATGTTTGCTTGTTCTAGCCCTCAAAGGAATGATTTGAATTGAACCTAGAGTGTGATAACCTATAAATATTTGTATATAGACTAATAATAATCTTATTAATATTATAAAAAACTCCCATGAGGTCCAAAACACTTTTTATACCTATAGATCTCAAAAATGTCTTTTAGCTCTAATGATGGTTACCAATGGACATGAGGAGGATTGTGCTAAACCAAAAAGTTCTTATACTCTTATTTATAACTAACCAAGATGTTAGGAAGTTATAATGACTCATAAAAAATATCTCCACAATTTTTTGTACTTGGATCTTGCATAATAAGGTTTGTAAATGAATTTTCCTCAAAATTTACTTAAGCTGCTTGCTTACTTCCCTCATCCCTAAACTTGCCCTCAAGGAACTTTTTTATTGAAAACTTGAATGTGATAAAGTAAATAGATAATATTAGGTTACCAATCATCATATTTAAATTTTTAAAAACTTATCCATGACTTAATCTCCTTATTGGCACTCAAACTTGATAAAGCTTCAATTGATCTCCAATGGCTGCCTTCTTGACTTGGGTCTGACTATGATAAAACAATAGGAACTTTCCCCAGAGGTACAAACCTAAAAATATCATGTTAATATTTAATTATTAATTTATACCATTCATACCAAGTTTTAATATTTTATTTGACCTATAGATGCCTCAAAAACCTCAAAAGCTCTCATAAAATCCACTAGGTGTTGATTATGTGCAAGACTGTAAGAGTGCCTCAGGTTTGTAAGAAAAAAAACAAGCACTTTAATTTATATTTAATTAAATTTTAAGTTATTTATTTCCATAATAGGTCACAAGGACAATTTGTCACCAATTTTGAAGTCTTGACCTCATGTGTAGGTGCTCCAAAACTTCAAACTCCCTTAAAAATGTCCTCTTATGTTGATTGTGTGAGATGATTGGGATGTGTTTTCATGTTTTAGATTTTTCCTTGGATGTTATAATTATTTATAAGGATATATTAGTATTTAAAATCCTTCTTGAAATAATTTACACCTCTTACCAATCATTCTTTAGCTTATATGTTCCACCAAAACACCATTTCTCTTTCATTTTCTCCAAGATGGTTGCCCATGTCAATAGTACTATAGGTGATTTTTAGAGGTATGGAAGTGTTTGTTGGTTTTTTATACAAGTTTTAATATGTAAACTAAACATTATCAATGTATAGGTTACTTGGGTGGGGGCCTTAGCCTGGTTGGCTAAGTATTTCCATTGTGGCTCTATTGGTCACGGGTTCTAGTCTCCCCTGCCCTGTGGTACCAGACGGTGTGTCACACCAGCACCACCGGTCATGTTAAAAAGTTAACCAGGAACACTGTAGGTTATAGGGGGCTTATCTATATTCCTATAACCCAAAAAAAAATGTATATGTTACTTGAAAATATTATCTCCTTGAATGAATTCATCTTAGTTGCTTAAGAGTGTGTGTGACATATATGGGATGGAAATGTCCTTTGTATGGCCTTAGATAGTCATTTCATGAGATCTTAATTAATGTAAATTGTATTGGGAAACCCTTATCCATAATCACCTACTTATTTTTTACATTCATTTGAATGAACCATTTTTCTTGAACACTCCTCATACTTAGGGATAGGCCTACTTTTCATGGCTATAGGTGCCTATTTTATGAGGTTTATGACGAAGATCAGTGTTTGGATCCCCATTCCTTCATGTTATTGACCTCATAAAAATAAATTTATCCTTGATAATATCCATTTATCATGAAAATATAACATACTATTATGCTATGAGACTCTCCTTCACAATTTTAAAAATGGGCATATTTGCTTATATGGCTGTAGATGGAGGTTTAAAAGGTGTATGACTGTAGGAGTGTTTTTTGAGATACTTGAGTCATTAAATACATTTATCTTGAATTATTATTAATCTCTCTTACTAATATTGTCCATCTCAACCTCTCAGTTCATTTGATAGACCCCAACTAGCCTCCATTAGGTTTGATACTGAGTTTGCCCAAGAGATAGGCTTGTAGGTGCTTTGGAATGTGTTTAAGCTTGAAAGGAGGGAGTTAAGATGGTAGAGACCCATTTTTAGGTCTAAATAAAACCCCTTATTATTTATAACACCTCCAAATTATTTTCACTCCTTGTAACCCTTCTTTCTAGACAACCCATTCCACAAATTTTCCCTCCTAGATAATCCATTCTCAAATGATATGGTGTATACTTTACGATAACCATATAGATGGAAAAATAATTCCTTATTGGTTTTCCATAAGTTCATTCTATTTTCACCTTGATAATAGATTTCAAAGATTTTTAAACCCCTAAAGCATGTTTGGTATCTTCATCTATGCTTAAGATATAGAACTCCCTTGAAAAGGCAGCTTGGTTATACCTTAACATGACTATACTGGTTGTATGGACAATTTGGGATCACCATGTTAGAGATATTATATAGAGGTCAAAAACAAGAGATATGATTTGAATATGGGTCCAACATACCCTTTAGGTCACTCTAATTCTTCCAATTTCCCTTGAAAATCTTTGAGTTCCATTGCAACCTGTCCACTAAGCATTAGTGACTTTGACATGCAATAAATGCACTTGTACATACTATAAGGACTCCATTCCAACTGGATGTTATTCTTCATGGTTTATACTTCAAATTTTATTTTTACACTAACCTAATTTTACCACTTCCATGGATTATATATCCCATTATTTACTCTCAGGTTATTTTATATGCATAGTCAATTTGAAACCCAACAATTTTTTTTTTTTGAAAACCAATGACTATTTCTAGAAGCCAAAATTTGACAGTCTCTAGCCTATCACAGTCCATTGAATTTTTTTCGGAGGCTTGTAACTTAAACCTAGGATCTCCTCAAGACACAAAATTCTAAGGAATCTTCTTTAAACTATATATATCATTTCCATGGAAACCTTTGACTAAAGTTGATCTCACAAGTTCACCTAATAAATGTATAAACTTCCTAGTCTAGGAGGATTTCAATGACATCTAATGATGGTCTAGCTTCTTTAAGATAGAATGGTGTATTTTTATCTTTAAAAAGATAAATTAGAGATTATAAAACCTCACCAAGACACCCATAAATTCCTCAAAACATTATCTTTTACCTTATAGACCTGCACACATTCCATAAGCCCCCCAATCATCATGGAATCTCTTTAACTCCTCTGTATGCTCTATTTCTCATGTTTAGGGCTCTTAGCTCACAAGCCTAGTTTGACCCTATATTTGAGTTTTATTCTCTTCCACATGAAATAAACACTTTATCACATCTCTAACACCCCATTAGGCATGGAACACACCCTTTTAGTTCATTGACAAATTTAAATGGCCATCAAATAACCTCTTAGCCTCTTAAGCACTATTTTCCTCATCTTCCCAGGTATGAATCCTTATCATTTTAGGTGATATTATGATGTTTTCAAGTTTTTATATGCTCCTTTTATAGAATTAGAGTGTGTATAAGGTCTATAAACACCTGATCCAACTCCTTGGCACTTTATACAAACATCCCAACCCATCTTCTTTACTCCTTACACAAACCTTCCTCCACAAATATGCCTCTATACATTCTTATCTCCAAAATTTGAGCATAAGCATCCAATATATGTAAAACCAATTCCTTTATTATTTTATAATAAGGTAATTATATTCACCCTAGTCACAAATTTCATTAATTATATTCTTTGCTACACACTTTGAACCCCTATAACCACACCACTAGGCTTATAGCCTTTTTCTTACATTTTCTCTTGGTTTGAAAATTATATAGGTTGGATACATAAATAAATAAATTTCACATAACCCTCTATCCTATTACAAGTATTCATAAGGCTTCAGGGTCTAACACCACCCATAGCTAGTACCTCATTTGTAAACCTTCTCTTAATTAGGCCTATTAAGCCCTATCATAAACCCACGGTACTAATTCCATACCATACAATCATGTTACCAACTCAAAAACTTAAAAATATTGTATATAACACTAAAAAAACCACATAATATGAATTTTAAATTAATTTATATAGTTAAAATATAAGTTATGGGTTTTAGGTTTTGAAACCCTAGGTAGGCCAAATGTACAGGCCTGTACTGGTCAAGAGCCTTAAAAAATAATTTTATTGAGATTGGGGAGGTTTAAATAGAAAAAAATATGATATACATGTGTATAATGACTTCCCATATATTTAAAAATAGTTTATAATCATTGGTCAACCCTAAAACACTTGAAACAACTCAAAACATGGAGTTTTAAACTCTCTTTACTATACTATGTTAGAATATGCAAGGATTAGGATTCATTTATTAAGTTTTATGAGGTTACAAGATCTAATTTATTTTTTAATTATGACATTGAGGGACTCAAAAAACTAATCTAATAATTTATTACCATCCTTAATTAATAAAAAGATCAGAGATCAACAATTTAGGCCTGATATACATTCAAAAAATGAGAATTGCAAGACATAAGGAGAGAGTAATTGGTGTATATTGAGATTTATGAGGTATAAATACCTCATTATTTTTGAATTAGAACATTTAAGATCTATAAAAATTATTAAATCATTATATTTCATCATAAAACCCTTTAAATGCCATAAAATGTATTTTTTGACTATCTACATAAACATGCCAAAACCTTAGATTTGGCCAACTTGCACTTTTCCTCATTTTTCCTTGAAATTTTGAAAATTATAACTTTAAAAAATTTATGTAAAAAATAAAATCACCCAAAAATTCTTCACAAACACTCACATGAGTTTCAAACCATATGTCATGTGTTAAAGCTCTTCAAGAAGCTTACCTAGCTCTATGTTCTACTCAACATACATGCATAGGACTGTAACAAAACAATGGGTAATTTAACTAATTTTTTGGCCAAAAAAAAATGATATATAGTTAAAATGACTCATTATCACCAATTTTACCAAATTTTAGAAATTAATTATACATCTAGATACCCCAAAACTCATTTTCCCTAAAACTAGCTAGTTGGCTACATGGTTTTTCATGCTTCATGGGTATATGACTAAGTTTTTCTTCTTTTCACTTGATCATGATGGTATGTGTATACACATAGTATTTTCAAAATTTTATTTATTAATGACACTTTTTATCTTATAAGAACCTATCAAGTCTCAATCTCTCTAAGTGCATGCCTTAAGGGGTGCACTGGGAAAGGGGTAGGCAGACCATTGGTGCTTCGTAAGATTTTGTTCCTTTTACCACTTGACATATACACACTTGTATCTTAAAACAATTTACCATAATATTATATCCTCAGTCTTACCTATTCCTCTCATTTTTCATGCCTTATCCATCCTTTTCTTGCCTTAATTCCCTTTTAGTTAGTCAGTTATACTAGGTCAATTGGGTCGACCCAATACAGTTTAGGGATATTCTTCACTTTCTTAACTTATTAGCCTTTTGATCGACCTAGATCATACCTAGTGAATTATCCATAAAAACACAATGGGTTGACCTTATACAAAAAATGTTTCTAATAGGATTTAGGGTGAGATCCACCTATATATACAAGTTCATTTCCTAAAATTTTCTTAAGAGAATAATTATTAGCAAAGAAGTGTGAATGAACATCTGCTTATTGACCATTCTACTTGAGGAATAAATCTTAGGGTTCCATACTTTCTTTGGAGATAAAAATCTTGTCTTTTGGATAAGTTTTTTAGGTGCTTAAATAGGTTATTTAGTTAAGACCTGACTTATCTTGGTTATCCTTACATACCACAATAACCTCTTACAAAACACCTTGGCCAAGGAAGAGATTGAGGCTTGATGGGTTCATCTTCAAAAGCAAGTATTCCCAACTTTATTTCTCATTTGTAAGAGTATATAAATAATGCGTTTATGTTCTCCTCCCATATATTAGGATTTATTATACATTAATTTGAGCATATATCTTCTAATACATGTTTAGTTTAGTTATTTTATTATTTTTAACCCCCACTTTATATCACAAGCTTTGGTGTGCACTAGATTATATTTGCTTTCTTGTTATTATAATAAGTGAATGTTTTAAAGTTTAGGAATCCATTAGGGTTTTTGTATAATTGTGTTAGACTATAAGCTTTGAAACCCTTCTTAGCATGATATGTTGTGACAAATGATCCTCTAATTGGGTCTAGCAGATTCCCCAATTGGTCATGCTCCTACTTAACAAGTGTATCTCCAATCAGAAGTGTAGGTATTCTCTATCTTCTCTGAGTTAGGATTGATTTATATACATGATGTATTTCTAATTGAATACACTCTGGTGAACCTGACATGAAATTAACTCTTGCAATATTTATTTCACTTATTTTTATTCTGTTAGTCACTATTTTTTATCATATTTTTATCATACTAGATCAACTCTATCAACCCAATTTTCTAACTTCTATGTGCATGTTTCTAGGAACAGGAAACTAGATTGACCCAATCAACCTAGTATAGGTTTTTAGACTTTCAAACATATCTAGTTTAGCTTACTAGGTCAACCTAGTCGACCCTGTAAATTTTTAGCACTCTACAACAAGTTCTTGCACATCTTGATCGATCTTATTGACCCATTTTACAAGTTTTTAAAAAATACTTCAAGGTTCTCCATCAAAAATATTTATTCATTTAATATCTGATCCACCAAGGTTCCTTTATACCTCTTTATTTCTTTCATTTCTACCTTTCCTTTCATGGTTTGTAATCTTTAAAACTACCCTTACACAGTTGATTAGATGAACTTGGTCGACCTAATCAACCCAATTTTGTGTTTTATGTGCTATTTGAAATAACTAGATCAACACTACCAACCCAATTCAGTTTTAGACCTTGATTTTTTAGTATAGGTTTGACCCTATCAACCCTATTCTATATTTTTTGCATATAGTGTCAACACTATACCTTGTTTCAAATTAGAATTAACCTTATATCTGCTATTAATTAGCTCACATGTTTCTTTTTTTATTTATTGCATGCTTATAATATATCACATAATTTAATTAGGATATTTTTAATTAATAACTTAGTTTCAATATTTCTATTTTTTTCACACATGACCAAATCACAAAAACATAAACAAGCACTTTAACATTTTGTCTACCCAAGTCCAACCTAATTGGATTTGATCACCAAGGGGGAAGATGACTTGATGCTCTAATCAAGTATAAAATTTGGTTATGGTATATTATAGCTAATAACTTGACACCCTTATTGTTTCAGTGTGTATCATTACCACTATAACTCCTTGAACCCAAACTACCTAAAACCATCCTTAGATTGCTATCTAGTTCTTTGATTTATAGCCAACTTCCCATCACACTTAAAATCATTTATTTATAATCTAATAAACATTAAAGTTGACTAATTAGTTATCTCTTTACTTTTCAATTTGATTACTTAATCTTTGCTTAATTATGTGCATAAAATCTTGCATTAGCCATTGTTGGTGGAAGTTTTTATTTTGTGTGCCTCAATTAGATTTGTCAGTGTTAATCCAATTAATTGTATGTTTCCTTTCAATATTTAATGCTTTTCATTACTTGAAAAATTATCTTGTTTCATTTTCATAATCTATTTTTAGGCTTCTTGAATTCCTTATTAGTTATACTAGATCAACCTATTTGACCCAGTGCCTTTTTCTACCTTCTATACAATGTACTAGATCGACCTATTCAACTTTGTAAAATTTTATAGTCCCTATTTCTATGCTAGGTTGACCTAGTTGACCCTATTCTATTTTAGTCACCTCTTTGTCCTTGGATTTATCATATCTCTTCCTTTCCCTTCATCATGGAATTTCTATTGGGTGATAACACTAAATTATAGTTAACAGACATGATGAACTTTACCAATCCTAATAGGGTCTCTTATAGATAAATTAAGGCTCCTATTTTGGATGCTAGTAATTTTCATATTACCTCTCCCAAAATGAACTATGGGACCCCTCATAATACCTCTTTATAGCATAATCTTCCTCTTTTCTTAGAAGATCAACTTGAGTTAGAGTATACTCCCAAAATGATTTTCTTTATCACTAAATTTCCTCAACATCGAGGAAAGGATCCTTCTACCATTTATAGCATCATGATTAGTGGTCAAGTTCAAGAGCCTCATTAACCTACTCTTATATTCATTACTAGATTTTGGGGTACCACTTTCCTTAATTCTCAACCTTTTCCTTCAATTTTCACTCCTTATGCGATGACATCTTATTCTCAAACCTATTATGCTTCCATGCCTAGTATCTCAACTAACATGGTAGATTCTAAATCTAGTGGGCCTCTAATAAGATCCACTATCCTTGATCATTCCACTAGTTCATTATTTTCTACCAAAGGCAATCATTATTTTATTGTTTTTTCTTCTCAACCATTCACTAGTCCATCTTTTGATCCACAAGCAAATTTTTCCACTAGTGTCTCACATTCTCATAATTATTATCAAGCTCATATCAACACTAATAGTGGTACCTAATCCACTAATACCAAAACAAATACTAATTTTAATGATTTAATTCTAATTAAACACACCAACTTATATTGCATTCTCTCAATCAAATGAATGCCTTTCAAGTGCATAACACAAATCAAATGATGAGAATGTGAAACCACCTTTTAAATATTCAATCTTGTATGAAACTAATGACTAGGGGCACATATAACTAGCAAGTTCCCCCTCCTTTTATTTTATATTCTTAAGGAAATCTCATTCCTTAGCCTCCTTTGGTCAATAAAATAATCAAACATATACAAAATGAACCTCTCACTACCCAAATTGCCAACATTGATATAGGAGGTATAACACCTACAATTTATTATAATGGGTCAACTAATCCTACCCTTCACCTCAAAAAATTTGGACATATTTATATGTATTTGGTCAAATTAAACACATTTGCCACTACTAAGCTCCTCGCTAAAACCCTCATGAGTCATGCCTTGGATTGGTACAATCAACTTAGAGATCATTCCATTTCTAGTTTGGAGGACTCAGTAAATGTTTTAGTGTAAGAATTCCAAACTAATGATCTTCCTAAAAACACTTTGGCCCATTTCATTATTTGTAAACAACATGAGAATGAAACTACCCAAGCCTTTGTTAAAATATGGAAAACATTGTCAAATAAATGTGAACATAAAATGGCAGATGGTAATCTTTTTCATCTCTTTAAAAATTCTTTCTTTCCTAAATTAAAATATCGAGTCCACACACACTCTCTCTCTCTCTCTCTCTATCCATGTACCTTGGAGGAGGCTATAAACCAAGCTAAAAGATAATAATTCCTAATGCATCAATTCAAGCCACCCCAACCTTATATTGGTCCTCATTTATTACTAAAGAACAAAAAACACAATATTACCAATGATGGTGTTATAGATTCTAATGACACCATTCACAATGTTCAAACTATCATCCCTATCCCTTCTTTGTAACTAGCTCCTTTTACTCAATAATATACTAATTCTCATATCTTTTCACCAAATAAAATTAATGTCCACAAACCTCTATCCTCAACTAAATTTCTTAAGCATCTACCTAGGCCTCTTCCATAAGAGCTTGACCCTACTCCTATTCTAAAATATTTGTATGATCCTAAAAAAATTTGTTGGTTTCATGCTAGTTTGGGTCATTCTCATGAGACTTGTAGACAACTTAATAATTTAGAAATGGATTTTCTTCTAGGTCTTAATTTTGATCATGATTTGATTATTTGTAAGCATTAACAAGCCTATGAGATTTCTTGTAAGGACTATAAAATGCATGATAAAATTCAAGCCTTCAATCAATCAAATGCTTATTTATCTATCTACAAAGATCCTTTACCTAATCATCAAATGATTCAAGACACTCAAGACAAACCCACCCCTTTCACTAATAATGTAGAAAGTCTTGTTGAACCAACTTCCAAAGAGAATGTGGTTATCATGACTAATATGTGAAGGGTGGTGGATTTCATTGATTCCCAACCTATCTACACTTTTCCTTCATATAAGACATATCATGTTATCTAATATTCTTCTCCAAAGCACTTAAATGAGTTAGGGAAAGAAGATATTATCACTTTTGATGATCCAATTTTTTATTCATCCTTGGATAACACATCCCATTCTATTTCTACCACTCTTCCATCATATTATAATACTAATGATAACCAAGCTTCTAATAATACTTATTCTTCTAATTCTCAAAATAAATTTCAATCAGCTAGTTCATCATCTCAACATGATTTACCACCTTGTTCTAAACCTTCTTCTTATCAACAAAAAATTCAATCTACTTAGGCTCCACCTTTTGAGGACCTCCTTAACCATTACACACCTATATCTAACAAAATTATTATGGGTTATGATGAGTGGGATCATATTAAATATCTCACTAATATCCCATCCCAAAATATATTCCTTGAATTAATGAGGACTTATCCCCATCATAGAAACTATTTCATGTAGATATTATTTGAGATGAATGTCCCTCATCCTCCCCTCATAGGATGGGAGGCAAATTTATCCAATTCTAAAGATAATATTCTATAATAATTTGAAGAGATGTTTATAAATGTTGATAAAACAATAAAAATTTCTCTTTCTTTAAAATTTCTCATATCTTCTATGATTCCCTATGAAATTCTACTTCATGTAGATGATCCTCCCTTATTTATTAACATCCAAATAGGCAATATCCAAGTTAATAATGCATTAATTGATGAGGGTTTAGTAATTTATGTTTCTTCTCCTAATTTAATTAAAAATATTGCTTATTTTGAATACAATCTCAATTCTACATGTATCACATGCCAAATATATGATAGAAGGCAAATGCCTCCTCTAGGTTATGTGTGGCTCCCTATCACTATCCCACCTATCACTGTCCATATGAAAGTGATTATGTTTAACTTCCCTTTTTATTTTAACATATTTATTGGTAGGACATGGATTCACCACATGATATTTATTACTTCCTCCACCTACCAATGCATTAAATTCCCTCACAATGGAGCCATTTATAGGATCTAGGGTGACACTAACCCTTGGAATTTCAAACAATTCCAAGATCATGGTATCTTCAAGATTACTACTATTGAGCCTATTGTCACTTGGATTTTTACCATTTAAATATATGTATCAGCTATCCTCATATAATTATCACAATGCAAACATCACACTTTCTCTAGGTAGTCAATTTGGTGAGATGAAACTCTAGAATGAAGGGTTAGCTCCCTAGATATGCCTTGAAATGCTTTCACCTATACTAATTGAGTGTTTATGGGGAAAAGTTCAGAATTTTAATGAAATTAAACCTATTATATGGGGTTATTAACAAATATTTTTACCATAAGACTATTATACTCCATCGCTTTTGATACAAGCCATACAATAATAGTCTATGAATTCTAAAGTGCACTAACATCATTATTTCAATATGAAGGTGCTATGTATGAAGACTATCCAAGGTAAGTGGAAATAGATAATTTTAAATATGATAAAAATTAATTTCAAACTTAATAACATTTCCATACACTTAAAAACACTTCATATGACTTGTTAGGCATGGAATCACATGCATCAAACATGGAAGGATTGAGAAAAAGCAAGGATAAATGAATATCTCTTAACCATTCACTATAAATATCTTCACACACTTTAAAAAGATGATGTATGAAATAAAAATATATTAAATTTATTTTATAATGTAATTAAAATGTCAAAAATAGTAGGGATTCACCATATACGGTGTGGTATTACATTACAAAGGCCAAATATGGTAGCTCTTATAGAACTTGAGAGAGAGAGAGAGAGAGAGAGAGAGAGAGAGAGAGAGAGAGAGAGAGAGAGAGAGAGAGAGAGAGAGAGAGAGAGAGAGAGAGAGAGAGAGAGAGAGAGAGAGAGGTCAAAAGGTCAAAAAGACACTTTTAAAGACGATAAAATTAGTTAATTTTTAATTATAAGAGGATATGGGATGAAAAATTAAATTTCATAAATTCCAAGTGTCCATTGAAGTCATAAGACTCATGAAAAGTGGCATGAAATTCCTCATTTTGGCTCAAAAAATTATCTTCATGATTTGGAACTATTTAAACATAAAAAAATGATTATGGATATGTATTATGATTTAAATTAATGGTTATACTATAATAAATTACTATCCATGCATTATTTGCATGCTTGTTCATCTAGAATTATATGGGAATGAGCCATAATCATCAGCAGTCCAAAAAATTCTTCCTTCATGCACCCTACACACTTGGCATCTAAAAATAAATTAATTTTCCATGAAAACACATGGGATGGATTTAATTAAACCTTTAAATACCCTCCATTTCCTTATAATAATCAAGGACACCCTAAAATGAGCTCACTTAAAATTTTCCACCCTTCTCACTAGTTTGTCTAATATGTCAGTTTTGACTGGCTGAAATGAGAGGTATTTTTTGAACACTTAGGAGTTTTTTTTTTAAGAATTTAATTTAATTTATGGATTATAAAAATTCTATATATTCCTATAAATTTTGGTTTTATCCTCATACTCCCTATATAACTTGAAAAACACAAAAAATGGTAAAAAAATACCCTATTTTGCACCTTGTCTGTACAAGTCCATACATATAAAAAGGGTGGGGAGGAGATTAAGAGAGTAATTTAAAATTTAAAATCATAATATTAATCAAAATTATCTGTTATATTATCTATCCAACTCCATTTTTTGAAATTGGTCACTGGTAAGGGTTTAGGAGGGTTTTAGGCCTATTTGACCTCTTAAGCATTATTCATAAAAATCTGACATCCAACTTGAAAAACAAATACACAAATTTTATTTTTAAATAGCTATTATAACTCCTATAAACCTATTTGGATCCCATGAAAAACATCAAGAGAGATATTAGTGTTCAAACTTGTCTTATTGAGCCCTTTCCTCCTTTTCGTACAGTCCTAGTGTTGATTTTAAGCCAAAAATGGCTTTCTCAAGGGTTTATTTTCCTTAAAAAATATTTAAAACATATTATTTACCCCATTATTAATGATTCAATAGGTTTTATTTATCATTTAATGCCAAAAATAAAGTTAACCCCCTTTTTCAATGATAGGCCTAGTCATGCTTAACAGGCCTAAATTGTCCTTGAAGCCCAAAATGAGTTATTTTATGGTTAACATAAATTATATGACATTTATAAAATCCAAATTCACCATATAAATATATTACAACTGATTTAAATTATTAACTCATGCTAAAAATGGCCCTGACCTCTCATTTGGGCAATAGGCCAAAACTTGCCTAGTGGGCTTACTTGCAACCTTAAGAGGTTTAGACATATCTATTCAAAATAACATTTATTTACTTGGTTTCCCATGTTTTAATAGGTGTTTTATAACTTTTCAAACATTTCTTCATTGATTGACCAGTCTTTATCTCACCTCTTTACCTTTCCTTCCTAGTACTACAATGTTTTGCTTAAAAAGGGAGTGCCCCCTATTTAAGAAAAAATAGAGGGAACTCCATTTGTTTTATAATAAAAAATAAATATTTAATTGGATTATTCATGTTTTTAATATGTCTTACACAAAAAATTATCTCTTGATCCTATGGCTAGATCCTCTAAAAAATCACTAAAACCAAAACAGACCTACCATGCAAAGTTGTGTGTAGGATTTAAAGAATAGGTTGTGTAGGATCTAATTGAGAAATTTTATCTATTTTTTTCCATTTTTAATAGATTATAGAGACCATATACACAAAAAACTTAATCACTGACCTTACCATTTATCAATCCAACTCCTAAAAACTCAAGACAAACTATATGTAGGCAAAACTATGTAGGCTTCAAGACATGGACTATATATTATAGGTTTAGAGTCACTTATTTGATTATTTTCCATGTTAAGAGGACTTATTTATGTCATTTATATAATTATTAGTGTTTCTTTGGTCTTCTCATAACCTCAAATATTCACATACCCTTTTGCATAACTTGAACTCTCAAGACTATGTATGCAAACTTTGACTATATCCTGCTTAAGGTACCACTCCTATAGGTGCACTTTTATAAAAATCAATCCTTCAAAACATTTTTTATGTTATCCTAAAACCCTCCAAGATTTTTTACCAATGATTTTAACTTACTCACTCACCTTACTTAGCTAGATCATCACTTTGGAGATTGAAATGCTCATAAGATCAATCATAGGTAATTAATTATGTTGAAGCTTTTAGACCTTGCCTATAGGAGTAAATCACTTATTTAGGGATTCATAAATTAATATAAGGTTATATTTACACCTTAAATTACATTTCATATTTCTTTTAATCACCTATGGAATGTATTTCTATTTCAAATCCCTAGAACAATCACCATTTGGGTACTACCAGTATATAGTTGATTATAGCTACCAATCTTAGGGAAAATAAGAGAATTACAAGCATGAATCAACTTTGAAAACACTTATAAATGAATTTTGGATCCAAAATAGGTATTATGAGCATTCATCCTATCAAACATTCATGTCTTCATGTAAATTTTCCTTCAAAGATGACATATGATCTCACAATGTTATAGGTGGATGTTTTCCCAATAAAGAGACCCTTGTAGGTGCATCTTAGGGAGGAAATCCTACATGTAAAATTAATTTTATGACCCTTAAATATATTACCCTCTTAAAACACCCAAATTCACCTTTAAATCTTTTACCTTCTTGAGTTATCACTCCTAAACACTCATTCAGTTCCTTGTTGTTGTAGGTGAGGATTTCTAAAGTTAGACACACCTATAGGTGTGTCTAGAGTCTAAACACCATATGTTCTCCTAATAATAATATTTTAGATAAAAATTGATCCTTTCAACCATATAGAACCATTCAAACATGTTGTAAATGGTTTATTTTATAATCTTAGGAAAAAGGGTCTCATTTGGGTCAGACCTGTAGATGATTATGAAGGAATTTAATATCTTTGAAAGCAACTTTGGGCTTCTCAAACATTACCGTCGCCTATTCATTTTCCCCTCAAACCATGCATATCTATTTTCCTATGTAAGTAATACTATGTAGACACATTTAAAAGCTTAAAACCACTTGATAACCCTACTATTTTCCCTTGACAAAAAGTTATAGGACCTTTGTTTCTTCATTTTATGGAAAAAATCTCTAAACTCAATCATCTATCCTTTGAACATGGTTTCCAACCTTCATTGGCTAACATGACACACAAATAGGCTTGTCATGGTTAACACTATATTTTCTAACTTCCAATAAGGTCTTCAAATCTTGTTTCAACTCTTAACATGGATCTTTAACCTGTTATTAGGCTACTTGTAGGTGGTCATTTACTATATAAAGGCAGTAAAGGATAAAGTGGACACTATGCATGATTTTCAAGTTTTTATGAGTTGTGAACAAATTTAAGAATTTAAAAATGTACTCCTCACACCTTTCAATGGATTTAAGTCATTGTAAAGGATCCCACCATAACATGACATCATCCTCCAAGACTCTTGTATGTTAATATTCTAATGCATACGTAGACAATGAGTTGGAACCATGTATTTAAGGAAACTACCTTCCATGCAAATTAATCTCTTCTTATGAGACTAATATGAAACCTTGGAGTGGTTTTAATACTGAAAAAATTATTCACACTTCATTTTCAACATTTGGACCTCTTGGAGGCACCTAGTTGACTAGTATGATAGTCATATATTATATTGATTGAATGGTGCTTATGACCACATCTTCATGGATAATGTTGATTTATAATATAATATGAAATGTAATGGGTTGAGAGGACAAGGAAAAAATGATAATGAAACTATCACAACCCTTTGTAACCATGATTAAAACCTAAAGATCTTGAAAATGGTCCAAGATTGTTTATAACATAGAATGGTGTATCCTCTTGCAACATGAGATGATTTGCATATCCAAACACCTTGAAACACTAAAAAAAGAATGGGGATCACTTTAAGAGGAATTAAACATCATCTGGAAGAAACATCAATATCTAGATTATATAGATTCATCCAAATAAGATCAAAACCTATGGGGTACACAAATTAACAAGAATATTGGAAAGGTCAACCTCTTAGGGATAGTTCATAAAGCTCAGACCACCATTAATTTACAAAAAAAATTAAAATGTAATCTCATTTAGTTTATAATATACCCCCAATATAATTTTGACTAAATCCTCTTATGATAATCATACTAAGCACAAATTTGAAAATTGCTTTTGCTTGCCAAGCCTAGTGGAAGGAGAGATAAGTGATTTTCTTCATTTTTTGGATTTTATGATCAAATTTATCATTTAAATAAGTTTTTGGAAGACCAATGGTATTTTTATTAAATGTTACAAACTGTAGGAGGCTGTACAATTCCATACACCTCATTAAATGCTCAAGTTTTTATAGAAAATTAACCTTTGTCTAAGGAATCTAACAATTTTTAGTTAGTAATAGTTACCAAAGAATCCATAGGACACATATAATGTGAAATAACATTTTATAGCCTTCAAAATTCCCTATAAATCTATATAGGTCATTAAATGCTTAAATTTGACCCTCAAAATTACTCAAAAAGATAAATTAACTAAAGAGACTAATGACCAAGGCTAATATGTCATTAAATGACATAAATTAACATATAATGCATGCTATTCCAATATATATTAGACCCATAAACACCTAAAATTCAAGTTTTTACCTATATGGGTCCCAATTTGACCTAAAAGTCAAATTTGGTCAACAAATTGATTACTCGTAGGGGTAGTATGTCTGTTATGCTAACTAGACTAGTAACCTTATCAATCCATTTGTCTATGGATTCACATATACATAAATTTTGGTACATATATTACCTTTACAACACATAAAACATAAGGAAAAACATAGCAAGAAGAAACACACAAGATAAAAAAACTAAGACACACTTGTGCTTCATGAACACTTATGGAACATATATACCAAACTAAACAAATGACTTAAATGCTAACTAACCTGAGATAAAAAGAAACTCCCTCCTATATCAAAGGGAAATTTTGAAACCTTCCTTGCTTCATGACATGAATTATTTATTGAGAAATGTAACCTTTTGTCCTTTAGCATTGATGCCTCCATCTTCTTCATAGTGTTTGCCAATTTCATTGGCATGAGGTTCAATGAGAACCATGCAGCTCCATATAGGTTTACCAAGGAAATTAACTCCTATTACATTAAAATAGTCTCATCATTCTCATTAAATTGGTCCTTGATGTGAAACTTTGGCAATATGATAGCTTCTCAGCCTTGTTATCATTATCCATGTCTACAACTTCTTATACACTAGCATCATAAGATGGCTTCATGATAGAAAGATATTGACCAATAGAAAGAACTTCAGCCTCATGTTTTATTTAACACTCAAAATAATTCTTAAACTCATCATCAAACTTGTCATTAGATATGTCAATCTTTTAGAGAAGAAAAAAATTTACCCAACCTATCAAATTCCTTGCATATGGCATTAAACTTATACCATAAATATTATTACTCATGAATGTCATATTCAAGGGCTATTTCCTCTTATTTGGTATCATGAGATACAATCTTATGATTTTCACTTATTTAGGAGTGATTTTACCTTCATTATTTATAGTACACTCCATCTCATGCTTATAATGGTCATCTACAACTTCATGATCATATATGGAGTCTTCTTCAAACACCTCCTTCAAGTCTTGGGTACATTCCTCATGGATACACATCCCCTCAAACATAGAGGCATTAGATTCAAATTAATGGACACACATACCATTCAAATAAGGAGGGGAAATCTTTTTTATTTTCCTTTTATTCACTAACAGGATTCCCTATAATGATCTAATTCCTCATAGTCACTCATGAGAACCTCTTGATCAACTATGACTTGAATTTGTTCTTCCTCACTTGCTTCTCTCAAGATAGACTCTTCCTTAAGAAGGGATGATGTAGAAAGTTTATATATGGGATAATGTGAATGGGCTGGAATGGGAGGTAATTTGGAAGTTTTATGAATTGTATATGGAGTGTGAGGGATAGGAGAAGGCTTATGAGTGGATTTCAAAAAAAGAAAAGAACTAGTAAACTCATAAAGAAGTGAATTTTTTGGGTTAATTAGGAGGAGAAACACCTACATAAGTAGGAGATATGCCTTGCCAATAATATTATTGTGTGTAATCCATAGAAATGTCTTATTTCATATGATAAGATTCATAGGATTACTCTTGAGGATGATAGGCATCATGGTTGAAGGATAGGGCTCATATTGGGATTGATAAAGAGGTGTTTCTTGATAGGTTTCTTAGTATCCATACTCATAGGGTTACATAAAAACATTGTTTTCATATGGATAATGAAAATAAGGGTTATATGGCTAATAAAATTCATGTTGAAGTTGTTACACTTCATGATAGGGTTGATTAAGAACTTGTTCTTGCTGATAGGGAATGGCACAAGCTTGAAATGTCTCACCAACTTGTGTTAAATATAACTCAACACCAAGGTCAACTATGGAACTTCACTAGGAATAAATAACACAAGGAATTATCATAAAAAATATTCAAAAATAATACATGTGCCTCTTGACCAGCTAATGTAGTCTTGGAGTTGCCATTGATGCTTAGATAGATGCCTCCAAAAGCTGATTATTGAAAGACATCAAAATCCTTTCAATATATTGGACTAAGAGTCCAAATAGGCATTATAAAACTATTTCAATTTGGTTTCAAAACCTTTTAATATATATATTATCTCTCCTCATCCAAGTGGTATAATGGAAACATCTCACTTGCTATGGGTAGTCAATTTGGTCAGATGAATCTCTAGGATGAAGGGCTAGCTCCCTAAATATTCCTTGAAATGCTTTCACCTATAATAACTAACTTTTTGTGGGGAAAATTATTAAATTTTTTATGAAATTAAACCCATTATAGTTTTTGGTGCACCAATATGTTTACCATAAGACTATTATACTCCATCACTTTTGAGACAAGGCATACAACACTAGTCTATGAATCTTAGAATGCACTAAGATTAGTATTTCAATATGAAGGTGATATGTATGAAGATGATCCAAGGTAAGTGGAAACGTAGATAATTTTATAGATGATAATACTTCATTTTACACTTAATAACTATTCATACACTTCATAACACTTCATATGACTTGCTAGGCATGGAATCACTTACATCAAACATGGAAGGATTGAGAGAAATCAAGGATAAATGAATATATCTTAAAAATTCACTATACTTCTCTTCACACACTTTGAAAATCTAATTTATAAACTCAAAATATATTTCATTTATTTTCTAAGGCAATTACAATGTCAAAACTAGTAGGGCTTCACCATACATGGTGTGGTATTAGATTACAAAGGCCAAAAATGGTAACTCTTATAAAACTTGAGAGATAGAAAAGAAGAGAGAAGTAAAAGGGTCATAAGGAAACTTTTAAAGATAATATAATAAATTATTTTTGCATGAAAAGAGGAAATGAGAAGAACCATTAAAGATTAGAAAGTCTAAGTGTCCATCCAAGTCATAAGACTCATAAAAAGTGGCATGAAACTCCTCATTGTAGCTCAAAAAACTACCTTCATGATTTAGACCTATTTGAAAATCCTAAAACTTATGAGGCTATAATACATGCCTATTCATGCATTGGTTATATGCCTAATCATCTAGAATCATCTATGAATGAGCCATCATCATCTACAATCCAAAAAAGTCTTCTTTCATGAACCCTACACACTTGACCTCAAAAAATGCATAAATTTTCCATGAAAATCAATGAAAGGAGTGGTTGAAACCCAATAAGACCTTAAATTTCATTATAATCATTAGGGATACCTTAAAATGAGCTCACTTGAAGTTTTCTTCCCTTTTAACTAGCTTGTCCAATATGCCAATTTTGACTAGCCGAAATGAGTGCTATTTTTAGAATAGTTATGAGTTTTTTGGAACTATGAAATTTCCATTAGGGATTATCCCAAGTCTATATATTCCTCCCAAAGTTGGTTTCATCCTCAGACTCCTTATATAATCTATAAAACATAAAAAATGGTCAAAAATACCCTATTCATATAAGTCTGTACATATCAAAAGGGTGAAAAGGAGACTAATAGAGTGATATGCAAGGTCCAATCATCATACTGATAAAAATGGTCCATCAGAGAAACTATCTAACTCCTTTTTTCCAAACTGGTCACTGGTAAGGGTTTAAGAGGGTTTTAGGCCTATTTTACCTCTTAAGCATTATTCACAAAAATATGAGATCCAACTTGGAAAAAAATTCCACAAAGTGATTGTTCAAGAACTATTATAACTCCTCTAAACTTCCTTGGTTCCCATGCAAAACATCAAGAGAGAAAAGAGTGTTTAACCTTGTCCTATTGAGCCCTTTCCTCCTTTTCCTATAGTCCTAGTGTTGGTTTTGAGCCAAAAATGGCTTCCTTAGTGGGTTTATTTCCTTGAAAAATATTTACCACATTTTATGTACCCCATTATGCATGATCCAATAGGTTTTAGTGATAATTTAAATCTAAAAATAAAGTTGACCCCCTTTTTAGATGTTAGGCCTAGTCACGCTTAGGAGGAATGAATTGTATTTAAGACCTAAAATGAGTTACATGAGCTTAGTAACATCCTAATTCACCCTATAAATATATTCCAACAAATCTTCATCCCACTTTTTTACCTTTCCTTCCTAGTATTGTCAGGTTTTGCTTAAAAAGGGAGTGCCCCCTATCTAAGACAAAATAGAGAGAACTCCCTTTGAGTTATTAGACCAAATAAATATTTAATTCACTTATTTAGGTTGTGAATATATCCTACATAGAAAATTATCTCTTGATCCCATGGTTAGATCCTCAAAAAAAGCACTAAAACCAAAACAAACATGCCAAGTAAAGATTATGTGCAAGGTTTAAAGAATAGGTTGTATGGGATTGTCTTGAGCCATTTTATCTATTTTTTATCCATTTTTAATAGCTTTTATAAACCTTATACATAATATTTTAACCACTTACCATACCATTTACCCATCCAAATCCTAAAAACTCAAGACAAACTATATGTAGGTAGCCTATGTAGGCTTCAAGTCATGGACTATATATTATAGGTTTAGAGTCACTTATTTGATTATTTTACATGATATGAGGACATATTTAGGTCATGAATATAATTATTATTGTGTCTTAGGTTTTCTCATCACTTCAAATCTTCACATACCCTTTTCCACAACTTGAACTCTCAAGACTGTGTCCTACTCAAGGTACCACTCTTGTAGGTGAAAATTTGTATGAATTATGAAGTCAAAACAATTTTTATTTTCTCCTAACATTATCCAATATCATTTAACAACTGATTTTAATGTACTCACTCACCTTAATTGGATAGATCATCACTTTGGAGATTGAAATGCTCATAATATCAATCATAGGTAATTGATTATGTTAAATCCTTTGGACCCTTCTTGTAAGTGTAAATCACTTATTTAGGGATGAAAAAATTAATATAAGTTTATATTTAAACCTTAAATGATATTTAATATTTCCTTTAATCACCCATATCATTTATTTCTATGTCAAAGCCCTAAAACAATCACCATTTGGGTATTACTAGTATATGGTTGACTATAGCTACCAATCCTAGGGAAAACAAGAGTATTATAGGCATGAATAAACTTTAGAAACCATTTGAAATTAATTTTGGATCTAACATAGGTATTATGAGCATTCATCCTATAAAAAAATTGTGCCTTCATGTAAAACTTCCTTCAAAGATGACATATGGTTTCACAGTGTTGTAGGTAGATGTTTTCCCAATCAAGAGACCCCTGTAGGTGCATCTTAGGGAGGAAATCATACATATCAACTTAATTTTATTATAATTAAAACTCTTAAACTCTAAAACCATAAAAATTAACCTTCAAATCTTTTACCTTATTGAGTTATCACTCCTAAACACTCATTCACTTCCTTGTTGTTGTAGGTGAGGATTTCTAGAGTTAGACTTACCTGTAGGTGTGTCTAGGGTCTAAACACCATATGTTATCCTCTTGATAATATTTTAGATAAAAATTAATAATTTAAAGCATATATAACCATTAAAACATGTTTTAAATGGTATAGTTTATAACCTTAGGTGAAAAAGGGTCTCATTTGGGTCAGACCGGTAGATGATTATATAGGAATTCAGTATCTTTGTAATCAACTTTGGGCATCTCAAACATTGCCTTCCCTTAGTCATTTTCCTCTCAAACATTTAATATATATTTTAATATGAAAGTTATACTAGTTAGACACATTTATAATCTTTGAAATACTTGATAACCCTATTGTTTTCCCTTGACAAAAAGTTCTAAGACATTTGTTTCTTCATTTTAGGGAAAGAAGCTCTAAACTCAACCATCTATCCTTTGAACATGGTTTCCAACATTAATTGGATAAAATGACTCAAAATTATTATTTTCATGGTTAACACTATATTTTGGAACTTAAAATAAGGTTTTCAAATCTTGTTTCAGCCCTTGACATGGATCTTTAACCTTCTATTAGGTTGCTTATAGGCGGTCATTTATTGTATATAGGCAATAAAGGATAAATTGGATAGTGTGCATGTTTTTAAAGTTCTCATGAGTTTTTAACCAATTTAAAAATTAAATACTCACACCTTCTAATGTATTTAATTCATTTAAAAGGCTCCCACCATAGCATGACATCATTCTCTAAGATTCATGTATGTGAATATTCTAATGTGCAGGCAGACATTGAGTTGGAATCATGTATTCAAGGAAACTTCCTTCCATGCCAATTAATATCCTATAATGATACTAAAATTAAACCTAAAGGTGATTACAAGCCTTAAATAAATATTTGCACTTCATTTTCAACATTTAGACCTCCTTTAAGAACCTAGCTGACTGGTATGATAGTCATATAACAAAAATTAACTGATTGGTGCTTATGACTGAAACTTCATGGAGAATGTTTATTTTTAGGATAATATGAAAGGTTATGGGTTTATATGAAATTTAAAACATTATAATTAAACTATCTCAACCCTATAGAACCATGATAAAAACCTAAAGATCTTGAAAATGGTCCAAGACTACCTATAACATAAAATGGTGTATCTTCTTACAACAGGCTATGAAGTACATATCCAAACACCTTGAAAAAATAAAAAAATAATGGGGATAATTTGGGGAGGAATTAAACATCATCTAAAATCAACATCATTAGGTATATTATATAGAATCATCCAAACAAGATAAAAACCTATGGGGTGCATAAATTAGCAAGCAAATTGGAAAGGTCAACTTCTTAAGAATAGTTCATAAATCTCAAACCATGATTTATATACAACTAAATGTCAAATGGAATATAACTAATTTTATAATATACTAAAAATATAATTTTTATTGAAATATCTCATGCTAACCATACTAAACACAAACTTGAAGACTACTTTTGCTTTCCAAGCCTAGTGGAAGGAGTGATAAGTAGTTTTATTAATTTTTGGAGTTTTTGATAAAATTGATCTCTAAAGTGAGTGTATGGAAGACTGAGGGATATTAATAAAATTTCCCAAACTATATGAGGACATACAATTTGGTACACTTCATTAAATTCTAAAGTTTTTAAAGAAAACTACCCTTTTTCTAAGGAACCTGCCAATTTCTAGTTAGTAATAGTTACAAAAGACTCACTAGGACACATGGCACATGAAAAACTTTTAAAACCTTTAAAATTCCATATAAATTTGTAAAAGTCATTAAAATCTCAAATTTGACCCTCAAAATGAATCAAAAAGACAAATTGACTAAGGAGATTGATGAACAAGGCTAATGTATCAATAAATGACATCAATTGACATATAATACATCCTATGACAATATATATTAGACCCATAGACACATAAAAGTCAATTTTTTACCTATATGGGTCCAAATTTGACCTAAAATTCAAATTTGGTCAATAAAGCCTTTGCCTATCATTCCATTCCATGAGTTTCAACATTTCAACCTGAGGTTACAGTGGACATCCTAAGCTCACTAGTAACATTCCTCCTAATATATTAAATTTTGATTATGATGAGCCTAATGAGATTAACTTATGATGATATGTGGATACTAAATGGGTGGAGGAATCATATGTGGATACTAAATGGGCCCACAAATTCTATAAAACTTCTTCCACTCATATTATACCTCCTTTTATGAGTGATTTTATTAAAACCAATCACAAGTGTATCTATTGATTCCATGGGATAGATAACCATTCTTCCACCCATTGTCATAAGTTGTGACAATATATTGATACCTTGCATCCTTCTTCCTCATAATCAAACAAAGACATACCTCCCTCAAAGGTACTTCTTGATACATGCCTAATCATGGTGAGGTATATTGTTTATGTCATCTATGTGGCACCCATCACACTAACCATTGTCACATCCTTCAACAACATCTCAAAGATCATCCTATAGCCATTTTCAGACATTTTTCAAATCCTACCATAGGTCATTCCCACAAGAAATATTATCCTTCTTCTCACATGGCTCCACCTCCAGTGGTTCCATCCCCTCTTATGGTCCCTTCACCACATTTTATGCCTCCACATATGGTTCCTTCACCCATGGGACCTTCCCTCACCTATGGATTCTTCCCCACCTATGAGTCTTTCACCCATGGATCCTTCTCTACCAGTGATTACTGCATCTCTTGTAGATCTTGATCCCATGCATTATCCTAACCATAATTTCACTAATTTTCCTCCTCAACATGATCCTTTGATCATTCCTAATTTTTCAATTGAGGAGATTAGAAAAGAAGTATTTTCCTAGTACTCATTGAATATTGGTGAAACCTTAGTAGTAATACACATTCAACTTCATAGAGACTTATTTGATGTATTGGATTATGTGTGTGGATAGATTTACCAGTATTTGTGAGCACATGCATGGTGTTTTCACATTTATATTGGATTGTATGTGTGTTCCAATCTTATTTTTATTGGTTATATCATTTGAAACTATGTCAAATTATTGATTATCTTATATCATGATCTTACTTATTATGTTATATTTTGATTATATTATCATTTATATTCTACATATGATTATCTTTTATTTATCATTACTTTTCCTTTTTCGTTGAATTTTTTATCAAAACTCTATTTCTTGTATCTTTAATATTTTTTTACTTTCTTATCCCTCTTTTTCATAGATAATTTGTCATGGTGATTTGGTTATACAAACCCTATTCCCCTTGGTTATTATCTCCCTTAACCATCTAATCAATTAGCAAACAATATATCTTATTATTATCTCCTTTTAATAGTCCACTTTGGATCTCCTTTTTCACTTCTTCCTTTTTCCACAAACTAAGCATATACATGGTTGAGATTAGAGAGCACATGCTAGTTCATTATCAAGCCTAAGTGTCCTAGTTAATATTTGTCTTTGGTTAATTATCTTCCTTTAGCCATAGCTTATAGCTCATTAATGTGTATCACTATCTCTCTCATGATTTGTCATTCCAAATCCATATGGAGGAGGAATCTTTAAAAGCCTTTAAAATAACATTAAAATCCAAATAATTTAAACAAAAGGAAATGATATCAAAAAGAAAAAATATTCTTAAAAGTCTAATCACACTAAAATATGTGATTCAAAGCACATCTCCTTATTATAGTCAAAAATTAAACTCCATAGTTGGCCTCAAAATAGATATGAGGTCCTTTGGGGTGTGGTAGGTTAGTAGATTAGAAGAGGAGAATAAAATAATCTTTTATTGATACCTAATTTATCATGCAAGTACCCAATCTTTGTAGTATATTGATGGCTCTATAAGGAGTCCTAAATAATAGGGAATACATCATGGTAAGGTAGGTCCATTTTGATTTTCCTTATACCAATCTACCTTCATGAGTTGATCTTAGAAACACACTTATTTGCCTATAAATATTTATGTCTATAAAAAAATAGGTTTCCTTTGTACATAGATGACCACTAAGCACTTAGTATCTTCTCATGTCCTTAGTATGCCTCTTGTCTCCTAAGGTCTTCTCATAAGATGCCTAAGTCTTGATTTTTACACTCCTTTTTTCACTCCTTATATCCCATATATTTCCTCTTGATAAATATTGTTTTATCTATTGATCACTCCCCTTGGGATTTCATTTGTGAGTTGCTTTGTAAAATCATGGATAGGACCTGACATTCCTCATAAATTACCATCTTTACCTTCATGTTACCCATATCCTTTATTAACCAATATTCCTAGTTATTCTACCCTAGTGGTGCTCTATTTTTCAAGTTGTAGGGTAAGACCATGGATAGGCCCTGAACCTCCTCACAAAATATTCCAATACCCAAGTCACCATCCAAATTACATGTGCCAAAGTTGAGATAAGATTCGATTGATTATGAAGTTACATGTCATTTTATTTGCTTACCATCTTGATTTAGTATGTTTTATGATTAATTCATTTTTCCTTCACCTTTTTATCTTCTTATTTTTTAAGTGTGTGTCAGATTAAAACTATTTCTTTAATTTTTCATACTTCTTAGCTTGAATTAGTGTGATCAATTTAAGACCAATCTTTTGTAATTTTGTTTTTCTTTCATACTTCCCAACATGATTTAGTATGGTAGATTGACTTAATTAATTTGTTTTTTATTGCCATGTATGCCCTTTTACATACTTTCCATTTTATGACATAGTTTTTCATACTTCCCAACATGATATTAGTATGATTTTACTTATTTTAAATTTGGTGCAAAAATCTTTCACATTGGTTTTTAAAACAAATTCCTTTTTACCATCTTGTTTTACCATTTCTTGGTTCTTTATACTTAGTCATTTATTATTATTACACATTTCCCATATTGAAATAGTGTGTAGTACATTTTATTTATTTATTATATTTTACCAATTTCTTTTTGCCTATTTCTTTTTAACCATGCATGTGTTTTTCATAATGCTAGAAAAAAAACCACATTTCATATATTTCTTATAGAATTACAACAAAGTTAAGTACATGTGCTAGAAATAATATATTCAAAGCATCCACAAATACAACCATCATAATCATAACATACAAATCCAATAATAATATGTTAAAATGATCCATTATACATACATACATACATACATACATAAATACATACATACATACATACATACATACATACATACATACATATATATATATATATATATATATCATGAGTTTGATACAAATACAACCATATAAAATTCTCCAACTCTATGGTTGGGCTCCATCCTATCTATCTTGTGGCCTAGCCATGATTCCTAATGAGGCCTCAATTTGACTCCAAATATTACACTATAAAGAGGCCATCTAAAATATCAATCCCTCTACCTATCCCTGTAGGTGTACTATCTACATCTATGACTCCACCAGTTGGGTCTAGATCTTTGTCATCTATGCTATTATAGCCAAACACATAGCTCTCTCATCTACAATTGCTTACATGTCTTTAGCTCCCATACACCCATATCTATTGGTGGTTGCATCCTCTCTCTATGCCTGTATCTACCTTATTACCTCTCTAGTTAATATGAAACAGCTCGCTTGAATTGGGGTAAATGGTACACTCAGATCCTCTAGTGTCATGGGGTCATATGGTTGTAGAGTATCATCCAAGACATCATGGAGTGCTCCCCACACTAGGAACCCCCATCTCTCCTCCTCATCCTTAGTTATACCTAAAAAATCCCATAAGATGGATATTAGATCACTACTATATCTAAAATATCTATCTATCTATCTCTACTTCCAAATAAAAACCTAAGAAATAATTTAACCATGTTTTTTACCTATCTATGTCTTAGCTACTATGGTCTCACCATCTATGTAACTACCTAACATAGTCTCCCCATATACACAACCTCTTAGCACCTCCTCTATAATTTACCTCCTCATCTCAAACTCAGTTATCATGGCTCATGTTAGTCTCAGCCTACATTTGAGTGGTCTCTCTATCATCTCCTCTAGATCACCTATGGGATCATCTGGGATGGTAATAGTCTCCACTCTCTCTTGCTCCTCTTTCCTCCATTGACACTATGTCCTTGATGGCCATTGCTTATCTCACTACAAAAATGGTAGTGGTTCATCTAGTATCTTTACTTCCACCTCCCTATCCTCCTACTTAGTTCTTCATCATGTTTGACCAATCCATGGTTGCTCTTAAGGTGGCCTCAGTGTCAACCTCACCATTAGTGGCCATAGTCCTCTCCTCCCATATGGCTCCCTAATATGCTAAGACCACTATTTAGTCATTAATATCGATGCTTTTGAATGAGGTAGGCCCATTTGCCCTAGCACTCATGCCACTAGATGTGACTCTCTCCACCAAAAATAGTGTTTGAACACCTTTGTCCTAATTTTTGCTAGTGCAACTATGTCCTAGCTCACCCATGTATCTATTATGTGCTCATATGGCTACCACACTATGTTTGCACATCTCACTGACTATAGCATTGGCACGTGGGGCATAACCCACACTACTTGGTCCTCCCTCTATCTCTATGCTTGAGGTAACCTATCATCGATCATATAGGTCAACCCAATTGGTTAGTACATAGGAAACCTCTTATATATCTAAGCTATCAATAATATAATTAGTCCCATGGTCCTCTACCCTCTAACCAACATCTCATATAGATAATATATGGTATGGACCTAGATGATAGATCTCAGGTCATATAAAACTAACTCCTCCAAGATCATCCTACTCAAGGATACCATAAGGCCTATCATAATCTTCTAGATATTAAAAATCTATGATGTATAGACATCAAACATACTAACTCTCCTTCTTGGTAATATCATCTATGAGCCTATAGCCCACATGGCTAAGGCCCTCCTCTCTTCTAGGTTGTCTAGTATCCCTAAGGTCACTTGTACTCCTACTATAGGTAGCCCCAAGATACCATGAACATCCTCTAGATTGATATCCACCTCTATTGTATCCCCATCCACCTCCCATCTAAATGTGTTAGTCAATCATTCCCAACAACCAAGGAACATGACTAACAGATTAATACTGAGGGGGATCCAACACATCTTAGTTATCTTGCCTAGACCTATAGATCCTAGTCTATCCCTATCTCATCTGACAAATTATCTAATAAGTTTAGTAACCATGCCATATCCACTAGTCTCCAAAATCTCTATCATCCCTATACCCAAGAAATAACAAAGGATGTATCAGCTCCTCCATGTCATGAATAGTCAAAACATTCTTTTTACATTTTTACATAAAAAAATAAGTCTACATTACTTCATTTTATTCATTTTAGCTTAATTTTAGCCTACTTGGTCTTTCTTAACCTTATTTGGTCATTTCAAGTCATTTTAGCTCTCTTTCAACTTTTTTATGCTTTTTTATACCATTCTAGCTCTTTGGTCAAACTAGTTTAACCAAAAAAATTCCTATCTTTTTGCTTAGTGGACTCAAAATTCTAAGTCAACTCCATTCTCTTCCCCTCCCTAGTGTTGAGTTTCCATTCTAGACCTTTCAAACCACCTGAAAACTCTTAACTAGGCCATCAACTTGAAAAATGTATAGGGTTGACCCATACCTACTAGGTCAACACTATGGATTCTGCTCTTTCCTAGCCTACTGGGTTAACTGAGTCAACCCAGTGATTTCTACCTACCAACCCCTTACATTTTCATAAAAAAATTTAATTTTCTCACTTTATTCTTAAATCCTCTAAAACCAGTTTTTGTCTTCCTATTTACTACCCATATAATCTAATTTTACCTCATTTTGATATTTAGAAATACTTAAAATTCAAAATTACTAAATACAAACTTAAATTAATACAAATTTCAAAAGCTAATTTGAGATTCTTAGTTGCATACCTATAGTACACCCGTTGCCACTCCTAGAGCCTCTCCCTATCTGGCATGTCATCTCCTCATCATCCTAGCTTGTTTGGTCTCTAGATCTCTATTTTCTCTCTTTCACAAATCAAAATAATAAATGACTTGTCTTTTCCCCTATTTAGAAACCACTTTTCAAAATTCAAATCTTTTAGTTATTATCTTACAAATTTCTTATCTTGCCTATATCTTTGTTTCTATTAATCCATTTGAAAAACCATAAAATACATTAAATTCATGATGATGTAGAGAATATTTTCCATTATCATATGCCTATTTTCCAATTTTTTTGATTTTTGGCTTTTTTTGCACTATCTTCTACAGGTTCACCTAGTGTTCTTCACATTGAATGCCTTCATTTTTTTCTTTCAGTCTACTTATTTACCTACAACATTAAGGTAAGTAAAGGTATGTGTTTTCCAATTATGTCCTTTCCTTTACCTTATTTTTTTGCTTATAACACTTTACTTAGCATCAAGATTGTGTGTTAACATGTTATTTTCTTGAATCATCATCTTGTGTTGCACTTATGTGAGATGTGAAGAAATTCAAGTGGGGCATATGTATACACATAATATTTTCAAACTTTTATTGATTATTGACACTTTGTATCATGTAGAAACCTATAAAATCTCAATCTCTTTAAGTGCATGCCTTAATGGGTGCACTAGGAAAGGGGTAGGCAAACCATTGGTGCTTCATAAGATTGTTTTTCTTTTTACCACTTGTCATCTACACACTTGTCTCCTAAAACCATTTATCCTAAATTTATTATCCTCAATTCTACCCATTCTTCTCATTTGTCATACCTTATCCATCCTTTTCTTTCCTTAATTCCCTTTTGGTTAGTTGGTTATACTAGGTTAACTAGATCAACCTAGTACATTTTAGGGGTATTTTTCACTTTCTTAATTTGTTAGCCTTTTAGCCAACCTAGCTCAAACCTAATGAATTTTTCCTAAAAACACATTGGGTTGACTAGTTGGACCTTGTAAAACTAACATTTATGGGAGGATTTAGGGCAAGATCCACCTATATATACAATTTTAATTCCCACCATTTCATAAGAAAAAAATTATTAGCTAAGAAGTGTGAACAAACATCTACTTATTAACCATTCTACTTGAGGAATAAAGCTTAGGGTTTCATACTTTATTTGGAGATACATATATTGTCTTGTGGAGAAGTCTTTTATATGCTTAGCTAGGTTGTGTATCCTAGAGATAATTTATCTTGGTTATCCTTACATACCACAAAAAATATCTTGTGAAGCACCTTGGCCAAGGGAGAGATTAAGGCTATGTGGGTTTGTCTTCAAAGGTAAGTATTCCTAACTTTATTTCTCCTTTGTAAGAGTAGATAGATAATGCACTTGTATTCTTCTCCCATGTATTAGGCTTATGTAGACATTGAGATGAGTATATGTATTCTAATACATGTTTAGTTTAGTTGTTTTATTATTTCTAACCCCCACTTTGTGCCACAAGATATGGTATGCACTATATTATTATTGTTTTCTTGTTATTAAAATAACATAATGTTTTAAACCTTAGGAATCCATTAGGGTTATTATGTAATTATGTTAGACTATAGGATTTGTAACCCTTCCTAGCATGATATGTTGTGACAAGTGATCCCATAAGCGAGTCTATAGAATCCCCATATTGGTCATGATCCCATTTAACAAGTGTATCCTCAATTAGAAGTGTAGGTATGCTTTATCTTCTCTAAGCCAGGATTGATTTATAGACATGATTCATTTTTGATTGCATATATTATGAGAATACAAATAAAAAATTGATAATGTTATAAGATGACTCTCACATTTTAATATACCTTCATTAGTCATTTCGCATCCCCCCACACCCTATCACCACACCATATATTCTCATTGCTCACTAATTTTCACCCTAACAACACTAGTTGTAGGTGTTATTCTCATAATCAAAGGCTTTAAATCATAAACCCCTTAAGTATTTTAACCATATTATAAGTGCTTAGTTCATATTAATAAGATTAATTTCCATCATGTTATCTTGGAGTAACCATTTTATTCCATCCTAATACCCCACATAGTCAAACTCTTATTATCTCCATAAGTGAAAATTCCTAGATTATAGACTCATTTGGAATATGAGGTGTATATAAATCATTATCTTAATATCTCACAAAAGTTAAGATAGATTTATAAAAACACTTCATTAAAGCCTTTTATACCTCTCTTAAGTCCATAACATGTACTTATTCCATTTTATGACATCTTTTAATCTTTTTCTTATCCTTATTATCATACACAAACCTATGTGTCTATCTATTCATTTTGTATGTTAACTATGAGATATATCACTCATTTCATTGTCTAACACATGATATATCTTATCATTTTATTCAATGTTTCATACATTCTTAGAGTTCCCACTTGGGTCCTAAATGATCTCCACATACTATACCTTTCATTGATTACAACTCTAGTTCATTATCTTCGTTGAATGGTTGTAAATGTAGATTAAACCACTATATATATTGAGGAGAGGTGAGTGGCAGTCCTCAAGTGACAAAAGTAATCTTAACACTTCAAATAAACCTTCCATAATCTAGAATTAACTTTGAGAAAATTTGAACTTGATATGAAGAGTCTTGAATAGTAAGAACTCAATAAATAACTATTTACCTTAAACAAAAATAAAATAACTTAATTTATCTAAATAAGAGATTTGCAATATTGTTTCTTGACTAAAAATAGATCCATAAATTTTAATTCCCTGATGATCTCATTAGTCTCCTTAAGTATTTGATGTTATTATCACTTGGTGTTCTTGAACCTTTTACTGAGCTCCTCTAACACCTCCAAGTCCATCCACATACCTCTAGTCTCCTATTTGTTTTTGTAGGTGAACATTCTAGATTTATTGACAATATTTGAGAACCCCTTACTTGTCTCTTCTCTCTCATTCTTCAAGAAGCTTGCACATAGAACATGAACTAGGTTTATCAACCATATACCTCTATAAACATGAATCCAATCATCAAACCATACTGACTCTTTTCAATTTGACACAATTTTAAGGAATGTGTATGGATTGAGAATGATCATATGTTAAGAAAGAGATTTTCTTGGTGATGTTTTATGTCTTGAAAGAGATAAATGAGTTAGGAAGCATTAATTTCAAACTCTCTATAATATCAATGCATTATAAACATGTAATTAGATTTCCCAAGCCATGTTAGATGGATTTAAAGACCTAAACCTTCTTTTCACACTCTATTATCTTGCTCAAAGTGCCATTTTGGATCATGTTTTCCATTACATATTGAATCTAAATAGATTAAGAGTGGTTATTTCAAGAAAAAATATTAATTCCGTGAATTTGGAGTATTTTATATGATTGATGGAAGGTTTTAAACTTCTGATACTGACCATCATGAATAGAAAATAGGATTTGCATTAGAATCCATCAAAGTAACCTATACGCTAATACCTTCTATTTTCAAGTAAAATTTCCTCATAGAGATGAATTATCCAAAAAAACCATAATTAAAGGGATATCCAATAATTTTATAAAAAATCCTCAAAAGCATTCTTCCCCACCATTTTTTGAAGTAAAAAAAAGAAGAAAAGCTAGACCCTATCTGGAGGAATATGCCATCTAAATACCCCTGAATTATTAGAGGTGTTCATAAATATGGGGAGATGAAATAGATCATCAATAGAATAAAGTATAAGGGCACTAAGGTTCATATCACTTCCCAAAATATTATGGCCCAACTCTCTCTCTCTCTCTCTCTCTCTCTCTCTCTCTCATGAAAGTACCAAGTGAAAACCTAAGGCTTTCCTAGAGCTATCTAAGACTATCCAAAATGGTTTTTCCTTAGAATGAACAAATAAAAGCCTAAATATGTAATAAAACACATGGTAAAGATTTTTTATTATGTAAATTTACTTTAATTCCTTCTTTAAACCTTCTGAATTGCTTGGACCTCCATTAATGGTAGAAAACTTATTTCATACCTAATTTGTAGCTAATAGGTTTTCCTTACCCCTATTGGTTCTTCTTCTTCAATATAATTTCAAAAGACTAAGAGATGATATTAGAGACACAATTAAATCCTAAATAATATATCTAATCCAATATATTAAGCAAATCCTTCAAAAACTTGGTTAGCTAAAACTACAAAAGGCTTCAAAATGCATCTTTTTGCTACCAAACACCTCTCCTCCACTCAAAATGACTTGAAATGGCCTTGAATAGGGAAAAACTACCATAAGGAGGTGGGAGGAATTCAAAACCAATTTGACTTCCCTAAAAAGTTACTTTTTCACTTAAAAATTCTATTTAGAAGACCCTTAAGTCATCTAATGCACTTTTGAGGGTCTTTTGGGAAAATTAGCTTTGTTACACCTCATTTTTGACCCATTATAATATATGACACTTTGTACAAACCTCATTCCTACCCTTGAATGCTAAAACACCTTAGAAACTAGTTGGATCCTTCACTTGTAGTTTAAGACCCATTTCTAACCCTTTTCCTCAAAATCTCCAAATTCACCTTAAAACTTATTTAAAGTGTTTCAAAAGCTTGAAAGGGACATGGGTGGGGTCATAATTTTTATATCATCCTTCCACTATTGGATCATCCACTACAAAAAGACTTTACTTAGCTGCCCACACCACAGTAGGACCTTCTAAGATACCACATTACATTATCAAGTTAGGACTAGAAAGAGGCTAGTCATGGAGGCAAAAGGTCGCTGAATGGTCTATGAGAGGGGATTGATCCATCTAGGTAAACTTGTTTATATGTAGGATAATTTAATCCAATAATTACACTAATTATATAGTTTATAATATTACATATACCTTTATACTTGATTGGTTTCACATATGATACATTTATTTACATATCTTACTTGAGTATTTACACCAAGGGACACATTTTTTCCCAAGGTATGAATATTAATTTAATTAAAGGATTTATACACCAAGGTATAATAACAACCATATATATGATTAGAATATATTGATAATATCTTGATATTAGGAGCAACACTACATTTTCCCTTGAGTTACTGCATTGATGGACCCTTATGCCCCACACATAATGTTACATTTTTTCATATTATGGCTATCATAATTAATACATAGTTGAATTATACATGGCCCAATAATGGTAAACTTATGTTTCAAAACAAAAAAATATTAAAAAATATGAAATACACATAAAATTTATTTATAAATGATTACATCTTTACCTATATTATAGGTTTTCATATATTTGTTTTATGTTCATGTTTCTCATTATATCTATTTAAGTGGGAGTTATCCAAATATACATGTACCACATGTTGATAAATCATTAAAAGGATTCATAGACATTATTTTCCCACATTGCAAGGGGAAATTTCATTAGTAACATGCATTACCTTGGGGAAACATACATATAACATATTATCATTGTGATATCCTTAATTACTACCCATTTATCATATTGATCTAGTTATAGTGGATATATATCATGCTAGTACCTTAATCCTATCTATTATTTGGATATCTACATTGTCATTATTCCATTAGTTACATTAACTATTGTGTCTAAGTCATTGATTACATGTGCATATGTATGTTTTTATTCCTAATTTTATCACCCATTTTTTCTTAGAGTCATAACATGATTATGCCTTGCCATATGTTGACATTTATCATAAGTTTAAATCTACTGGGTGGAAACTTGTTTTTATTCATTTAAAATGACATTTTTTGTATGTGAATATGAAATTTTTTTGTATTTGAACACTTTTTGTACTCATGACATTAATTTGAGATAGTACAAAACATAAGTTTATCATTTAAACTATATTCATGCAATCAAAATGTTTAAATTTCATTTTATAGTATGCTCTTTATTATCATTAATACTCAATATTATTAATGAATAGTTGGAAATTTAGTTACAATTGAGTCATGATATACTTGAATATATTTATAAATGTTAAAAGTGACATTAGAATTACATAATGTGTTTTGTGTTTTATAGATGAAGAGTGGGTATAGGAAATTTTATTTATGATCCTCCAACTGGAATATACAATCTTGAGATGAAATCGACTTTCTTCTACATTGTTACAATTTATCTTGTCCATGTCAAAGTGTTCATATTATAAAAACATAAATAACATGTTTATGATAAGTAAAAGTGGAAACATAAAGGTTTTAATAATGTTTTGTTTACAAGGTTACCATGATTTTTTTAAAAGTCTAAAAATATGCATTTTCATGACGGATTAGCATATACATCTCAATGGTTTATAATTTAGATCCTATTAGATATTTTTGGCCCACATACAAAGCTTGTGCCTACATGGACAAGATGAGTAGAGTTACAAAGCTTAGAATGTCAAACAATAGTTTCATGAATAAGTCTAGAAAAGCCTGCAGGCTAGAAAAGTTAAGTACAAAACCTTTTATTTGGTTGAGTTCAGTTCTTGTGGACCTTTTTTAGCTAATTTCTAATATTTCCTATAGGCTAATTATTTTATGTCATTTAGATAAGTATTGGGAATTATTTCATATATTTTGTCCAAAACAAAATTCCCAAAGTGAAAATTATTTCAAACATTTTATCCGCATCAAAAGGCCAAGTATATTTGTGTTGGGAAAATTGTCCAGGACAATTTTCCCAAAGACCCTATTTATTTTGGACCTTTTATCCAAGGAAAAAATCAAAGAATAAGTTTATTTTAGACATTTTGTCTGTAACAAATGTCCCAATGGACAAAGGCCCACATGAAAAAGTTTTGAAGGATCATTCTCTCAGAAAGTGGTCCTAAAAAAAGTTTTGAAGGGCATTTATTTAGGTAAATGGACCAATGCAAAAGTTTTTAAGAGAATGTATTTGGTAAAATGGAGCAAACACTTTTCCTAAAGGATATATCATTGACAAAGTGGACAAAAAAAGATCGAAGGGTATTTTTTCAAGCTAAGTGTTAGATTTCTTTCAAGAAAATTATTCGCATAATTTTTTTTGAAGGCATAATTCTTTTAGGGAAAATGTTTGACAAAAGTTCTGAAGGTAGGTTTCTTCAAAAAAAATTGCCTAAAACATAAGGCCTGTAGAAATACTTTTGAAAAAAAAATCCTAAAGTGTTAGCTTCTTGGGAAAGTATCCCAAACAAAACTCTCGAAGGGTCATTTCTTTGGGAAAGTGACCAAGACAAATTTTTGAAGGGCCATTGCTTTGACAAAATGTCCTGTACAATTAGCGTAAAGGATATTTTTCTTAGGAAACTATCTTATACAAAAATTTTGAAGTGTTTTTTTAAGTAAAGTGTCTTTTAAAAAAATCTTAAAGATAAGCTTCCAATAAAAGGTAGAAGGGAACATTTTTTTTTTGAGAAATTTGTCTAGGATAATTTTATAAAAGGCAAAATTAGTTTAGAGTTTTTTTTCTGAGGCAAAAGACTAAGTATGATTTATCTCAAACATTTTATTTGAGACATAGATCCCTAAGGCATGAATTTTATCAGACATTTTGTCTACAAGAAATTGTCCAATGCAAATATAAGGTAGACTTAATTCTTTTAGGTAATTATCCTACAAAAATTTCCCCAAACATTTTTCTTGATGCAAAAAAGCCAAAAAAAAATTCCTTTAAATAAAATGTCAGAGACACAAAGCCCACAATAAATGTCCAACAAAGGTCTAAAATAAATAGCTTAGGTAATTTGTGATCTAGTAGAGTGACATTTGTACAAGTGCCAAGGTTCAAACTCTATAGGCATCCATTGGGGTCCAAATATCGATGGTCACATAGATGTCATTGATGTTCTCGTAGACATCTATTGATAGGTGTGAAAATATCAAACTCAAGCCCTAGTAAATAATAATTGATATTAAAATATCCTAGGGATGGTCACATAGACATAAAATATGTTTGTGTAGGTGTCAAATATGGTTGTGCAGATGTCAAAATTTAAAATCATGAATTAGTTATTATAACTCAAAAAATATGATCAACTATCGGTGTTCAATCATAGAGATGATCCAATGGCAAGCAATGATTGATAGATTAATGGGCCCAAGTAGTGTTGACTAAATTTATCTCTATAGGTCAAATTAGGACCCCTATAGGTAAAACACTTTATTTTTAGATGTCTTAGGGGTTTAATATTATGTCACAAGGTGTATTATAAGTAATTTGATGTCATTTCATGTCACATTATCCTTGGTCTTGGTCATTTTAATCCTTTTAGTCCTAAATGTCATTTTGGGAGTCAAAATGGAACATTAAATGACTTATATATCCTTCTTAGGAGATATGAAGGTCTCAAAGGATGATGACATGCCCTAGGTGTCCTCATATATCTTAATCAATTGTTTATAACTAAAACATGGTAGGTTCTTTAGAAGAAAAGTAAATTGTTTTAGAAAAAATGAGCATTTAATGAGGTATATAGAATTATATATACTCATACAATTGAGGAAATTTTAGGAGTGTCCCTTGGTCTTCCGTACACTTAATGTAGTGATAATTTTGATTATAAGGTTCAAAAATGCTTCTCTCTTCTTCCATTAGGCTTGGCAAGTAAGAATGGCCTTCATGTTTGTACTTGGTATGGTTAGTAAGAGAGATTTCAACCAAAATGCTCCACCTAAGTATCATGAATCTATACTCATTTGCATACCATTATATCTATAAAGACTACTAATTTTTACCTCTTCCATGACTATTCATAGTGTGTTTACTTGAATGATGGATCTTGCTTAGTGATGACTATGGTTTATTTAACATTGTTGTCTCATTTTATCACATATTTTTAGCTTCTTCTTGTAGGACATATGAAGTGTTCTAGGAAATGTCAAGGTTGAGTGAGTTAGCCTATTCAATAGTGTCATTATAGACCTCTTTTCTAGTCTTCCTAGCCTAAACATTCACCATAATCTCATAATGAAACATTGATGCAAGAAGAATCAAATTGGAGAAGTGTATGTTTGGTTAGTCCCTTGTTCTCATGTGTAACATGCAGATAGTTGGTAGTCATCGACTAATTTCATGTATCACCTCATTTAGGATAGTTTAATTTTAATTTTCTCTCCCTTTTCCCTCACAATCTTAGGTATAGTATTGGTATATAAGTGGTACATCAAGGGAGCTAGTCTTATCTAGAGATTCACCTCATTCTTAGGCTACCCACAACCTAGAGGTGTTTTAGTTATGCCACTTTGATGAGGATAATAGGGACATCTCTTCAAAGGGTGCAAATCCAAGTGATTTTTTTTTTGCATGCATGGTGAGACTCTTAGTCTAAGACATTGAAATATTTTTGGTGTTTTATTTCAACATATTAGACTTTGGAGGCATCTATCTAAGCATCAATGGTGACTCCGAAGTTACATCAACTAGTCAAGCAACCCAAACATTCCTTTTGAAGATTATTGATAACCATTCCTTATGTTTTTGCTTCCTAATTAAGTTCAATGGATAGTTTTAGTGTTGAGTAATATTTTACACAATTTGGTGAGACATCTCAAGCTTATGGAATTTCTTATTAGCCTTTGTGTGATTCTTATTAGCCTCATCATGATCCTTACCATCTCCAATTGATTCTTACCATCCTTGTCATGATCATTACTAGATATAATGTGATTCTTACCATCATTATCATGAGTTGTATCATCCCTCTTATACTCATCATCCTCAAAAAAGATTCCCATAAACTTCAAGAGAGACTTTTCCAAGAAAAGCTAGCTAATCAAATTGAGGATTTAGAGTTGAGAGTGAAATTTTTGAGTTAAGGTGTAATGAAAGGTTTAGAGCCAAAATAAGATCTTATGCTCAAACACATCCCATCTAACCTTCCTTAAGAAATTTCTCAAGCTAAATCAGATTTTAGTGAAGAGAATGGAAGAAAGAAAACCAAGATATTTTATCTCAAGGTCTACCTCTCCTTCCTAAAAAGTTTCCAAAAGGATCCCCTAAAATTCATTCTCAATCTGATTTTGAGTTCTATGTTCTACCTCCACCAACTAGTTCATCTTATCCTCACACTATCACCCTTTTCCCTAATGAACCAATAGTGTGGTAACATAAATAAGAACATTTTGTTGAGATTAATTCATAACTCTTTATTGAATAAAGTATATCTCCTTGACATCCCCATTGGGATAAGTCACCCGATTTTAAGATGCCCAGTCTTGGCATCACCAAGATGGAAAAGGAGATTTAAGATCTTGTAGCCATTGAGAAGCAAATTCAGGTTATGAAAATTGAGATGAAACTTGAGAACCCTCAATATTTCCTAAATGTTGAAGAATAAATGAGTCCTTGTGTTGAGTCTTATTGTGTTGATAATGAAGAATGCCTTCTTTGTGCCAAATAAGAAATCTTGGATAAAGTCCTTTTGGATTATAAAGAAGAGGATGAAAGAGATTCTCTTATTATTCCCCTTCATGATGCTAATCAAAGAGAAGATAAGTACTTTTTGTAATAGTTTGTAAGCATTTTTAATGAGTTTGAGTCTTTCAAGGGGTCTAATAATAGAAGTGAGGGTAAGCAAGATGACATTTTTCAAAATTCCATAGATGGGCAAGAACAAGTCTTTAATCAGCCTTGGAATGATTTTTTTACAATCATTAGAGTAGGTTATAATCCTCTTCAAAGAGGATATGATCTAGTTAAAAATGGAGAAGGCAACCTTGACACTCAAGTGAGTATGCAAAGAAAAGGTAACGTTTCAAATCTACCTTTTTCAAGAGGCATATGCATATCATAATGACATGTTTGAAATAATAAATATGGATGATCATCCTCTAAACTAGTTTGGAGAAACACATCAGCTCTTGAAAGATGGAATAAGCTTCTATTGACCTCAATCTTCCAAGGAACATAAGAGTGGGAATCAAAATGAAGTATGTGTACAAGGACAAGAGGAATACATTTACATAGGAAACCTATTTGAAGATGGTCTAATTGAGATCATTGTAAGTGAAGTGCCAAGAAATAAGTCTAATCTGTCAAGTATCCAATCCAAAGAGCAACATGTTTGGCACTATAATTCATCTCATGAAGAAGAAGATTCAAAAAACTTTATTTTTGATCATAAAAAGGGACATATGATTAATTTTTATTTGTACATAGTGGTTTGTTTTTTTGATTCCCCTAAGTGCCTTGAGCACATGTGTGTATGTGTATCTTGTTAGTTTGTTTCCTTTATATTTTGTGTGTCCTTTGTTTTGAGTGGTTGAGGTAGCCAATTGGTTTTGTCTTGATCAAACCTTGTTGTCAATGTTCAAAGTCCTCTTTTTGTGTTTTAGACTTCACATGACTCCCTAAGCCCAATGTATTGATAAGGCTACTGATCTTTAGCATAGCAGGCATGTTACCCCTATGAGTCACCAATTTGTTGACCAAATTTTATCCTATAGGTTAAATTGGGACCCTATAGGCAAGTAAATTGATTTTTGAATGTTTTAGGGGTCTAATATTATGTCATAAGGTGTATTATAGGCCATTTCATGTCACATTAGGCTTAATCTTGGTCATTTTAATCTTTTTAGTCCTAAAGGTAATTTTAGGGGTTAATCAAGTATTAAATGCCTTATATGACCTCCTTGGGAGATTTGAATATTTCAAATGATGATGTCACACCCTAGGTATCCTCATATGTCTTAGTCAACTATTTGTAATTGAAAAGTGGTAGGTTCTTTAAAAGAAAAGGTAATTTTATTGGAATTAATGAGCATTTAATGAGGCCTATAGAATTTTACAAACTCTTGTAGTTAAGGAAATTTAAAGAGTGTCCCTTGGTATTACATACACTTACTATAGTGACAATTTTAATTAGAAGCTTTAAGAAATGAAGAAAACTACTTCTCTCTTCTTCCACTAGGCTTGCCAAGTAAGAATGGCCTTTAGGTTTGTGCTTAGTACGGTCAGTAAGAGTATGGTGAATCCTTGATCATTTGAATACCATTATATAAATAAATACTACTAATTTCTACATCTTTCATAACCATTCATAGTGTTTTTACTTGAATGATGGACATTACTTAGTGATGACTATGGTTTCCTTAGCATTGTTGTCTCATTCTCTAACCTATTTACATCTTCTTCTTGTAGGTCATGTGAAGTGTTCTAGGAAATGTTAAGGTTGAGTGAAATAGCCTATTAAATAGTGTCATTATAGACCTTTTGTCTAGTCCTCTCAGCCTAAAAATTCACCATAACCTCATAATGAAACATTGATGTGAAAAGATTCGAATTGGAGAAGTGTATGTTTGGTTAGTCCCTTCTTCTCATGTGTAACATGTAGCTAGTTGGTAGTCATAAACTAATTTGTTGTATCACCTCATTTAGGATAGTTTAATTTTAGTTTTCTATCCCTTTTCACTCATAATCTTAGGTGTAGTAGTGGTCTACAAATGGTACATCAAGGGAGCTATCCCTATCTTGAGATTCACCTCATTCTTAGGCTACATAGCTTAGAGGTGTTTCAATTGTGCCACTTGGATGAGGAGAGATAAGAAAAATCCTCAAAGGGTAAAAATAAAAGTGAAAATAAGAAAACCAATGGCTCACATTTAATCATAGATTCATATCTAATGACATGCAAGTAAGTCAAAAGGTCAAGGAAATCAAAGGCTACCATGTGGCATAAGCACATAAATAAGCAAACTAACAACAAGATCCTAAGATCAATGCATGATTGAAAATTGGAACAAGAATGTGAGTCCTAGAAGAGGATCTATAGATCACATTCATTCACATCAAAAATAGTGATAGAGTGATTTGAGTCAAGGGATCAATGAACTGAGTTAGTTTTCAATGGCAAATCAAATAAAGGTGAGCAAGCATGAATGGAATCAAGCTCGAGCTTGACCTGAGCTAAACCAAGATAAATATTAAGGACCAAAAATTACTAGTAGAGCTCCATAGAGGTAAAATATGTCTTTTAGACCTAAGATAGGCTGAAAGGGTAGAAACTTATTGTAAAATAGATCAATCATCAAGCAGAGTGCTATCTATATGGATGATAGGAAAACCAATAATCTTAGATTGGTTTTTATCTGTAGTTGATTTAGGTATAAATTTAAAAGTAGGAGTTTTTTTATGTAATAAATGTAGAAACTCTTATCTATTAACATAGTCATAATCTCTCGACAAGATACCCTTCAAAGAAGATATGACATGGCTCAATTCAGAATTAAAGATTCAAGGATTTGATCGTCATGAACATGTTAAGTGGACTTAGGGTCCCAAGGTGGCAAGTTGGTAGTTAGATAATTTGTTAAGGGCATTATTTCCATTCAAATAGACTTTGGCACTATGCATAATAAGCCCTTATCTTATAGTGGTATCTCTTATCCTATGAGAGGAGCTTGAACATTATTGAGATGACAAGAGATCTATTTGTTGATCAAAGCATGAAAACAAAAAGGAATACAGTTTTGCCACTTCACTTTTTGATCTTGAGGACTTTTCTCCACTCTCCAATGAATTATTACCATCTCTCTCTCTACTATATGTAGAGTGTTTTGAGCCAAAAAATGGATAATTTCTATATTTTCTTGGTTTCCTCTCTTGGGCATGATCAAACTCTATCAAGATGGATATTGTATGCTCTTGAGATGAATACAAAACTATTTTATATTTCATTATTCTAGTATAGTGTTTACATGTAAGATTTTCATATGTGGTAGAGGTTTCTCCCTTGTCAAATTATGATATCACCTAGTTACTAGTTCATCTTATTATGTAGGTAATGTTTAGTGTTCTACATCTCTTTATTGAAGCATGCATATGGATAATATGACTGGTTAGGGTTTTTCTATAGACATCTCCATCATTTCCCTTAGTTTAGATATTTTGGTGAACCTCTTCATGAAACATTGATGTATGACAAATATTTGGAATCCTATATCTAGTATTATTCTTATTTCATTAGTGTTTAGGATTCAAAAAGTGTGGATTAACCCATAATTTAGGTGCATCACTAATATTATCTTAGGTTTCCTTTTCATTATCTCTCTCTCTCTCTCTCTCTCTCTCTCTCTCTCTCTCTCTCTCTCTCTCTCTCTCTCTCTCTCTCTCTCTCTCTTCTTTTCCTTGGTCCATAGTACATTTTAGTAGTGGGAATGAGCTAAAATTATGCATCAGAGGAGCTAGCCTCATTAAAACTCCTAGAGTTATGACCCCATTATAAGATACCCATAGTCTTGGGTTAGTCTCATGTTGAGGTAGATTTGGAAGTAGGACCTAAACACTTATGCTTCTAGGTAGGGTGAAATATAGATCTCTAATAGTTTTGTCATGCCCGACGGGACCAAGGTCCAAAGCAATGGAAGGATTTTTGATGTTGTTATTCTATATATCAACCTTTGGAGGAATTATACAAACATAAATGTAAACTTTGAGCATCTATCAATTGGTTAAGTATCCTAAGTTATTAATCATCATAATCTAATATGTAAAATTAGTCATCTTTTGATCAATATGCTTATCCTCTACCTTAGCATCACACTTATTAGTAAAATAATGTTTATGTGTTTCCCTAAGTGGACATTAAATAGCCTATCAACCTTATCAAACCTATCATGGCCTTTGTCCTCCTACCCCTACATATAACCAAAATCAACCTCCTTTTCATTTAAATTAGTCCTCTATTTCCCCTTGTCAAGACTAGGTTTACCCTGTTACATCCTTATCAAGAATCAAGAAAGCATTAATAGTTTATATTGATTTGGTAAGGGAGATTGATAAGGTTTTGGAGTTTTATCTATTTATCTATATCCATTTTCTACAAAAGGCAAGGAGTGATCTTTAGTTAGTGGAAAATAAATGGTTAGTTTGTGAGGGAGAATAGTGGTCACCTTGTAAGAATGAGGACATAGAAATGATAAGGAACATGGTCCAAAATTCATGTTAGATCTTATGAAGAGTATCAAGTTCATTTAGACCAGCCTCATGTGCCCTACCCCCTCTAAGAATTTCAAGCTCAACCTTTAAGATTCCATTATCATCCCCCTAGTCAACCTTGTTAAAGTCCATCCTTGCCAAAACTAGAGAGGCAATATTGGACCAAAGAAGAATGATCTTGAAGATCAAGGAGGGGGTCAAGATTGGATAAGATTTACCTATTTATTCCATGGAATGGATAAATACCTTCTCACAATATTTTTAAAATGTATGGGAATCTATTGAAGAAACTAACTACCCATATGTTGAGAAGCAAGAAATGAAAGGGTGGGTATTTTCCATTGAAGAAGTGTTTGAGTAATGGGAGAAAGAATAGTCAATCTTGAGCCAAGAAGTTTGCCATATCCTACCCCTATTCAAATTCTCACTCAATATTATGAAGATATTCCATCTTGGATCCTCTCCTATGACCCTAACTATTTCATACCCTCTCTTGTGAAACCACCCTCTCCCACACCCATTCAGGAAAAATAGAAGTTGATTGAGTCTTATACATTACCCTCATGAAAATCAATAAAGGAAGGAAAGAGAGGCGTTAGTTGAGGCATTTTAAGAGCTAGTCCTAGTAGAGGAAGGGTTAGATGTGCAAGAAATGAATCAAGAAACCATAGAATAGCTTAATGAGCTTGGTGTAGAAGGACTCTCTCTCCTTTCTTCAAAACATACCTAAAATGGATTTCAAGGTCCCTAGTTGCAAGGATACTTTCTTATGCTATAATCAAGGTGAGCTTATTCACCCTATCACCATATCCCTCATGAAGGAAGAACCTATTTTACAAAGGATAGAGGAGGATCTTACAGTCATAAGTGAACCTCAAGAGGAAAATGCAAGTGTTTATGATGAAGAAATCATGATGGAAAGTCCACTTCATCTAAAAATGGAAAATTAAGTTTGGACCAACCTTCTTGGTATGGATTTGACATAAATTAATTAGATCCTGATGGGGTTAGTCCTTAAGATGAGAATAGAGCAGATTTTTAATGGACCACTGAAGGTCCATTCTACATAAATCAAGAAGAGGATCAAGACCAGGTGTTTGAGGTGGGTACAGTTCAAGATGAGGTGCCAAATAAAGACAGACATATTAGTTTGGAATAAGAATAAATCAGATTAGAGCATAAATTCAGGCAAGAAAAGTGTAATGTTTTGGACCTGAGATGGTCAGATCAACCCTCATTTATAGTCAAAGACCAAGATGAAACTTTGAATTAGGTTGATGAAGAAGATATCTCAAGTTCTCAAGTGATGAAATTTAATGAGAATACTAGTAAAGAGTACCAAAATCATGATGAGTTAGACCTTTCTTACAAAGATGAATGTCTCCTCTCTTCAGAGGGAGCAGAGAAATCTAACTACTATCGATTGAGTCTTGATGAGGTCAAGATTGAAATACTTGCATATGACCAAGAGGAGGTGGCCTTCTGGGATGAACTTAAAGATTTATATTAGATCTTGGATGACACACCTATACCTTAGGTAAATAGTTCCAAGAAGTAGATGGTCAAAATGTGAAATTTGAACATGATCCTAATAAGTCATTAGAGGTTGTCATTGTAACTCTCATCACATTAGAAGACTTGTTTAAGGTCTTAGAAGTAGGCTATGTTCCTCTCTAAAGAAACTATGATATGATTGTGACTAAGAAGCATAATTATGGGGCATCAAAATGTAAGAGCCAAGTAGATTCTAACTACCCAATGTTCATATTAATAAAATGATGCCCTATTAGGTACTTGGCTCATTTAAAGGATGACAAAGAGGAGCCATCACATGTGCTTCATTCAGAGTAAAAAATTAAGCCATCAAATTTGAAGGTTGTAGATGCTTTTATAGTCCATTATGAGGTAGGCCTATAAAAAATGGACCAGTATGTCTATATTGGTGATATGTTTGTCCCATTTGATGCACTTGAGATCATGCCAAAAGGATCAACAACCAAGCATCTTAGCTCACATATCATGAGCTCTCAAAAGCAAGGCATTTTCATCCTAGTTTATCATAAGTAAATGACACTCAAATTTTTCTATTTGACCTAGGTGGAAGGTACTGATAAATTATAACCTTGTCCATATTAGAGTAGTTTTCATGTTTTTCTCTAAGTGCCTTTATGTACATTTATTCAATAGGGTTTTTCCTTCTTATAAGTGCCTACTTGTACTTGCCTTTGCTTTTGTTGTTATTTTACCCTTGTTAATTCAAGAGGAGGTTTTGGAAAGTGTTAGCCATGTATCACATTTTAGATTAAAATAGAGTATATGATTTCATGCCTAATAAATTAGACTAGGGAAATAGTCTAGGTTATCAAAGTATATAAGGCATGCTTTCATACAAGTCACCAAAGATATTGGCCATTTTTGGCCCACATACTAAGCTTGTGCCTAGATATAAAAGTTAGGTATATTTCCAAAGCTTTGGAGATCAAACAATAGTTTTGTGAACAAGTTTGGAAAAGCCTACAAGCCAAAAAAGCTAAGTAAAAAACCTTTTATTTGGTTGAGTTCAATTCTTGTAGACCCTTTTTGGGATAAATGCTAATATTTCCTTTGGGATAATTATTTAAAGTTATTTGGATAAGTATTGGGAATTATTTCAAACATTTTATTTGAAACAAAATTCCTAAAGTGAAAATTCTTTCAAACATTTTGTCCATAACAAAAGGCCAAGTATATTTATGTCAAGAAAATTGTTTGGGATAATTTTCTCAAAGACCCTATTTCTTTCAAACCTTTTGTCTGAGGAAAAAATTAAAGCACATGTTTCTTTTATACATTTTCTCCATAATAAATGTCCTCATGGAAAAGGTCCACATGCAAAAGTCCTGAAGGATAATTCTCTCAAAAAGTGGTCCTAAACAAAGTTCTGAAGGGCATTTATTTGGGAAAATAGACCAATGCAAAATTTATGAAGGTAATTTATTCGATAAAATGGACAAAACACTTTTCTCAAAGGATAATTATTTGACAAAGTGGACCCAAAAAAAAAGCTCAAAGGGTATTCTTTCAAGATAAAAATGTTATATTTCTTTCAAGAAAATTGTTTGCATAATTTTCTCAAAGGCATAATTCTTTTAGGGAAATGTTTGACAAAAGTTTCAAAGGCAGGTTTTTTTAGGACAATTTTTTTGAAACACAAGGCCTATAAAAATACTTCCAAAACAAAAAATCCTGAAGGTTTAGTTTCTTAGGAAAGTATCTAAAGCAAAACTCCCAAAGGGTCATTTCTTTGAGAAAATGACCAAGACAAAGTTTTGAAGGGTCATTGCTTTGACAAAATGTCCTATACAATTATTCCAAAGGGTGTTTTTCTCAAGAAAGTGTCCTATAAAAAAATTTTAAAGGGTCTTTTTTAAGCAAAGTGCCCTTTGAAAAATGCCCAAAGATAAAGGTTCTAATAAAAGGTACATGGGCACAAATTTTTTCAATAAATTTATCCAAGAAAATTTTCCTGAATGTAGAATTCTTTATGAGTTTTTATTATGAGGTAAAAGACTAAGTAGGATTTCTTTCAAACAATTTTTCCAAGATAGAGATCTTGAAGGCATGAATTATATTAGACATTTTATCTAAAATAAATTGTCTAAGGTAGAGATAAGGTAGACTTAATTCTTTTGGGCAATTGTCTCATGACAATTTCCTTGGACATTTTGTCTAATGTAAAAGAGCTGCAAACAAATTCCTTCAAAAAAAGTGGCCAAGACACAAATCCCACAATAAATGTCTAGTAAAAGGTCTAAAAAAAATATCCTAGGGAATTTTTGATCTAGTAGAGTGATGTTTTTACAAGTATCAAGGTTCAAGCTCTACAGTAATCTAATGGAGTCCAAAAATTGATAATCATGCAGATGCCATTGACATTCCTGTGGACATCAATTGATAGGAATACAAATGTCAAATTCAAGCCCTAGAAAATAACCTTTGAAATTCAAATATCCCAATGATGGTAATGTGGATGTCAAATATGGTTTCACATATGTCAAAATTCAAGATCATGAAGTAGCCATTAGAATTCAAAAAAAAGGATCAACGATCAACATTCAATCATATAGATGATCCAATGATGAGCATTGACTAATAGTTTAATTGGCCCAACTGGATAAATGGCTTGAATTCAATCATAGACTTATATCTAGTTTACTATGATAAATTAAAAATTTTGAGTTTAGAGGCCACTACATGGTGTAAACATGTAAAGTAATAGACTAACAACAAGATCCTGAGATCAATGTGTGATTGACAAGTGGCACAAGCATGTGAGTCCTGACAGAAGATATATGGATCACTGTTCATTTGAATCAAGTAGATAAATGGAGTGAGATGAATCAAGGGGTTAATGATCTAAGTCATTTTTTTATGGAAAATCAAATGAAGGTGAACAATCATGAATAGAATCAAGCTTGAGCTTGACTTGAGATGAACCAAGATAAATAATAAGGACCAAGCATTGCTAGTAGAGATCCATAGAGGTAAAATAGGTATTTTAGACATAATATAGGCCAAAAGGGTGGTAAATTATTATAAAATAGATTAGGAATCAATAAGAATGCCATCTATATGGACTATAGGAAAACTAATAATTTAGACTGGTTTTCATCTATAGTTGATTCAGGGCTAGGTTTCAAAGCACAAACTCGTTTGTGTAATAAATGTAGAAGCTCTAATCCTTCAACATAGTAATAATATTTTTACAAGCCTATTCTCAAATAAGATATGAAATGGCTCAATCCTAATTTTAATATTCAAGGATTTGATCCTCATGAACACATTAAGTGGACTTAGGGTCCCAAGGTGGCAATTTGGTAGTTGGAAAAGTAGTTGAGGGCATTTTTTCTATTCAAATAGACTCTATAAATATGAATAATATTCCCTTGTCTTATAATGGGATCTTTCAAAAAATGAGAGGAGATTGAAGACTATTGAGATGATAGGAGATCCATTTGTTAATCAAGGCAAACAAACAAAAAGCAATCAAGTGTTACCACTTCACTTCTTGATCTCAAGGACTTTCCTCCACTCTCTAATGCATTGTTTCCATCTCTCTTTCTCTATTTATACTATATATAAAGTATTTTTATCCAAAAAATAGATCCCCTCTATAAATTATTAGTTTCCTCTCTTGGGCATGACCAAACTCTACCAAGATGGAGCTTGCAACCTCTTGAGATGAATACAAGACTATTTTAGATTTCATTATTCTATTATAGTGTTTAAATTTCAAATTTGCATATGTGGTAGAGGTTTCCCCCTTGTAAAATTATGATCTCACCTAGTTACTAGTTCATCTTGTTATGCACATCATGTTTAGTGTTCTACATCTCTTGATCGAAGCCTGAATGTGGATACTATGACTGGTTAGTTTCTTACTCTAGAACTCTCCATCATTTCCCTCAGTTTAGATCTTTTGGTGAACCTCTTAAATGAAACATTGATGTATAAAATATATTTGGAATCCTATATCTAGTCTTTTTCTTGTTTCATTAGTGTTTAAGAATCAAATAGGGTAGATCAACCCATAATTTGGGTGCATCATCATTGTTATCTAGGTTTTCCTTTCATGCTCTCTCTCTCTCTCTCTCTCTCTCTCTCTCTCTCTCTCTCTCTCTCTCTCTCTCTCTCTCTCTCTCTCTCTCTCTCTCTCTCTCTCTCTCTCTCTCTCTCTCACTATCCTAGGTCACTATTAGTGGTAATGAACTAAAATGATGCATCAGAGGAGCTATCTTCATTAAAATATTAGAGGTCTAACCCAATTATAGGATACCCATAGGCTGGGATCAATCTCATGTTGAGCTAGATTTGGAAGTAGGATCTAAACACTTCTTTCAATTAGGGTGCAATCTAGATCTCTAACAGATCCTTTGACCTAATCATTGGTAGGGTGATTGAATTTTTTTTTAACTTAGAGTTCAAATAACATATAAAATATGGAGTAAGTATTTTTTTTTTAAATGTTAAATGTTTGAAGGTTTTAAATATTAGATTTTAAGTGTTAATACATTGATTTAATTTTTAATAAAGGTATTGACACTATGGAGATTTGTATAGAAAGCAGTGTAGATTTTGTGTTGAGTTATTTCTAATGATAAATTTAATTTTGGTACAAGACTTAGAGTTCATAAAATGGGTGGTGACTTTAATAAGGTGCTAAATTGACCACTAAGTGTTTTAAATAGATGGGTATTTATATTTGGTGGCTTCATTTATCTTACCAAGGTTAGTGACATATCAAGCTCATTAAGATCAGTTACAGAAACTACCAAAGAATAAAAGGTTTGTATTTTATCATTAATTACATCATTTAGGAAAAATTTCATGTGTAAATGAATCTTTATGCATTTTTTGGGTTGATTTGAATTATGATTTTATAATTTTTTTAATATTAAGTCTTTTTGGCTTCAGTCAAGAATGCAAATATTAAGTTAATTTGAAATAACTTAATGAAAAAATATGTAGATATAAATATAATTAGTTAAATTTGAAATAGCTATCATTTTATCTACATGTAAATTATTATTTCGTGCATGCATATTTGGAGAAAATGAAAAGAGACACAATTCATTGAATTTTGAGGGAAATACTATGAACGAGTCAGTGGCTGGTAGTTATTTCACTATAGTTGGTTTTTCTCTTGCATGTTTAGTTTAATAAATGAGTTGGGTCTTCTACATATAATTTTAAAGTCATGGAAGATTAATATTTTTCTAGGTTTTCTTTAAAAATTGTTTTGAAATGAATAAATTTTGAATTTTATATGTGGTTTAAATTTACGTATATTCGAACAAATGCATGTATTATTCATAGGAAAGGAGGTTGTTGATTGAAAAAATGTAAACCCTAAATGTGTGGTGATATGAGGAGTGTTATTTTTGGTAATTTTGTTTTTCTCAAGTGAAAATATTTATTTTTAGGTCGTGTCTAATAGACTCATTTTGATGTATATTATATTTCATTTTTTTGAGTCATGAGATAATATGTTGCCATATTATTTTAGTTCTAGGTATTTGTTTAATAATAAGGGAATAAATTAATCTCAAAAACCTTGTATCAAAATAATTTCAAAATGAGTATTTTATGACACTAATCTATTTTTGAGCTAATGATAATATGTTTCTTACATTCGAAATGGTAAACTTGTAGCTTGTTGGTCTCATTGATATTTATACCTATTATGAAAATTATTGTTCTTGGTATCTTCACTATTTTTAAAATAAATAAATAGTGATATTGAGTAGTATTGAGATACAATAATTCCTATAGAATGATTATAAGGAAGTGTGTTTATTTTTCAAAAAAACCATCTTATCATTTTTTAATGCATTTAGTTATTTGAAAGGAAGGAAATTCATAACTTAGGGTTTTCTACATGTAATTTTCCTTTCATAAAATTATATAAAGGGAAGATTGATTACATACATAAAATTCTATATTTTTTTGACTATTTCATGGATACATTGATAAAATTTTGTGTGAGTATATATGAACATTGATATAAATTGGTATAGAGGACATCATGTAGTAAATCAAATTACAATTATTTATTTTTATTAATATTGATAATTATTATAGATATATGCTTATGGTCCATTAATGTTGAAGAGGTTTAAATTGTATGAATATTATCTTCTATTGAATATTTATGGTATTCATGGTTATATTACTATTTTAGTGATGCCAAAGTAATCAAGGGGTCCCACTCGTTAGAACTATTAATCAGTCTATTATATTTAATTTGATCTCTTGATTTTATTTAAATTTTAACTTATAAAGCTAAGTTATGAAATTTATATATTATAAAGTAAACTAATTGACTTTTTAAAGTCAATTAATATTAACTAAAACTAACTTAAGTTAGTTATAACTTGATTCATAATCAATTAAATGGAGAATCACTTTATAAAGATATTTAAGACACATAATAAGGATGGAAACATACAAGTATAAATATATATTCTAATTTTGAATGTTTTACATCATTATTCTTCTATGAAAGAATCTCTAAGATAAAATAATCATTTTAAGATATACCAAAAAATGCATTCTCTAATGATGAAATAATCTACTTGAATAAGAAAAACCTCACATATTGTGACAATTTTTTGATCTTGATTGAAAATTGATATTTAATTGAATATTTTTTTGTAATTACATTCATTTTGATTTCTAAAAATGTTTCCTTTATACCCATAAGTCTATTCTTATTCTAAGTCTCACAATATTCATTTTTTTGTTAGTTTAACTTACCTTTTTATTTTAGATTTGTTTATTATTTTCTCATTCTCTTAATATTGTTAGTTTCTTCAACCTTTTTTTGTTTTATTATCTTATTTTTGGATTTAGTTATTTTGTAGTTTCTTAGTCTTTAGTTATTTTTCTTATTTTTGTAGTTGTAACATTATAAATTTATTAATTTCTAACTTGATAACAATAGTCTTACGTCTTAATTAGTTTTAACATGTAGATCAAATTTAGTTCTCCTTTTCTATTAAAGTGTTTTTTTTTTTTTTTTTTAACTTTTCTTAGTTGTATATTTTTTTTATTCTTTTAGTGTGAACATGCATTTTAGATACAAATTGTAATAAATATAATTATTATGCCTTTCAAGGTATTACCTAGCCCATAGGTTTTGCTTTGTTGGATATGTTAGATGATAGTTTATATTTGATTTGAGAAATGATTAAAAGAACATTGAAACAATGATTAACATAATTAATTAGAGAATAGTCTATAAGTATATTTACTCTATACATTATTGATGTGTGGGATCAAGGAGAGTGAGGAAAAATATTATGCAAGACAAGTAAAAGATACTCAGATTTAAAACTTTGATTTTAGGTGCAAAAACTAGTATACACTTGGGGATACAAAGGATGTCTCACGAGAGGGAAAGACTATCATTATAGATGAAGGGAAAGTCATGGGTGTTGTATCACTGACATATAGGTATTTTTAAATGTTCCCAATATAAAAATGATCTATCTTGGGTCAAAACATTCCCTCCTAGTCCTAGGTAGATATGGTTTTAGGAAAGTCACTAGTGGGGTAGGACTTGAATGACTTTCATCTTGAACTGTCGATAAAAAATAATGAGGTGTGAGTCCACATCCATTTCATGTTAGTGGAGAAGTTATATCTAAAATTTTAAAACTCTATTTTGGAAAAAGTAAATGGTTTTAGATCCAACATTGAAATTTTAGGAAATGGGCCAACCATAGATGGAAACCCAAAGGCAAATATAGGTAGTGGTCCTTGCCAAAAATTTATTCCTAATAAACTTCACTAATAAGGAGGAATATTTCAAAGTATTAACCAAGGGACCTTGTTTTATGGTAAAATATAATGTTTTTTTGAGGTGATGGAAGGTAGGTACTAACCTAAGCAGCCCAATAATGGAATACATCCCCATGTGGGTTTTTATCCATGTGTTCTTACTTTAACATTGGGAACCAGAAGTAATTATGGTAATTTCAAGGGGATTCAATAAACCCATTACTGGTAAAATTTATCTAGTCATTAAATCCCATATAAGAATAGTGGCCATAAGATTTTAGGTATTTACTCTTGATGACAAAACTCTCCATTTCATCATGTTATAATTTAAGTATGGAGTCTAGTTATAGTGCATTAACTATGAAAATATGTATTTAATCTAAAATAAGTATAAAACTTTTATAAATTCATCAAAATATCATCCTAAAATTTTGAAACAAGCTACCAAATTTGTTTGGTCTAGAAAAATAACCTAAACTAGAGGGGTTGGTAAGGTAGATCTCAACATGAAGTCAAATGACTCATGCTCACTGTGCATCCCTAAACACTTTGAACCTAATTTTTTTTTGGAAACTATTGCATCATCTCTTTTTATCTACATGTTCACACCTCCATAGATTCAACTACTAAATCCCATCATGGAGGCATCTCCATTGCCTAAAAACTATCTGACCAGTCTTGGGTATTTCGGTGGAAAGAAGAAAGATGACTTATGTCTATCTTACTCTCAATAGAAATCTTTCACTAAGAATGATATTTTATAAATAAGGAACCTCAATGGTTAAATAATGGTTCAAAACATATCTCTCTCTTTATATCTAGTAGTGTGTATCCCCAATAAGGCTCTCCTCTATATAATCACTTTGTTCATAGATTGATTGACTGAAGATTCCCAACTCTTAGATTGTGGGATTCATCAATATCCCCCTTAAATGAAATGGGATAGTTTTAAATGGATGTTCCTTCTCAAGATTAAAAAGTATAAGAAGAAATCTAGATGCAAGCAAAAACTAGAAAAGGAAAAAATAAATCTGAAGTTGGAGAAGGAAAAAACAAGCAGCTAGACTCCCAACCAAATAGCCAAAAAAGGGAAGCAGCTAGTGAAATTGACAAGGGTAATCAAGAAAAACTTAAAATAAATTTAGTTATATTAAATAAATTAAAATCATCTATTGAAATATAATAAAATATAGGTTAGTTAAGAATTTGATAAAAAGAAATGATCCTCTTGTGCTAGTTTTATAACAAACTAAAATGTCAAAAGAATTGTTTGAGAAGTGTATTAATAACATGTGGAAAGGGTCCAATCACATTAGTGTAATCTCAAAAGGAAATTTTAGAGGGATTCTACTTATATGTAACCCATAGGATCTTTAAGGGGAGGTACTTGTCAAGATGAAAATTCATATGGCAATTTTATTTAGAAATAAAGTGATTAAATATGAATGGATTTTGTTAACCATGTATGACTCTAATTCAATAACATCCAGAAGAAAACTCTAAGAGTACCTAGAGAATTTTAAGAAGCTCATCATTAATTATAAATGGTTGGTGTTCAAGGATTTCAACTCCCCTCTATCCCCATCAAAGAACAAAGGTAGAATATCATACTTCTCTGAATGTATGTTAGAGCTAAATGGTTTCATTTTGGAGGAAACCCTAATAGAAGTGGAGCTCAATAGTAACCTTTTCACATGGACAAATGGGAGAATTTGATAGTATCTAATTTAGGTAATACTAGATATATTTTTATTTTCCTTTAACTAGTATTTAGATTATACCATCTTGATAAACTCAATACCTAAGATTTGATTAGACAATAAACCTATCATTTTTGAAGGAGATTTGGATCATAAACATAAAAATATCATGTTTATATTTTAAAATATGTGGCTAAATCATCCCAATATTTATGACTCCATAAATTAATAGTGGAAAAATCCATTCTTAGGAATGGATATGTTCATACATGTTAAGAAATTAAATCACCAAAAGGAAAACCTAAAAATATGGAACAATGAGGTATTTGGAAACATTTTAAAACTAAATAAGAAAATAGAGGAAATTTAGTATCTATAAGAACAATTCTATTTACATGGATCTAATGAAAAAATATCTCAAAAGAAAAAGATCTTCTCAATAGATACCACAATCTTAAAGCTAAATAAGAAAACTTCTATAAATAAAAGTTTATATTCTTATGGATCAAGGAAGGAGACAAAAATACAAAGTTTTTCCATAAAAATGCCTCTAAAAACATAAATAAAAACTTAATATCTGAACTAGCTCTTGAAAATGTAAGTAAAAGTAGGGACCCAGAGGACATTTTTTAACATGTTATCTACTACTTTAGTATCTTATTGAAGTAAAATGGTTACCCGAATAGAAATCTGGAGTAAGAACTTTTGTAAATCATCCTAAAGATGATTACCCAGTTTGAAAACCTAAATATTTTAAATCCTCCTTCTGTTGAGGAAATAAAAGATGCATTATTTTCTATGGAAGGAGGTAAATCTATAGGTCTCAATGTCTTCCCTCCTCTATTCTTTCAAAACTTATGGGATATCATACACGTAGAAGTGGAGGTTATGGTTGGTGAATTTTTTTATATTAGGCATAGTCTTGAATGAAATGAATAACACATTTTTAGTTTTCATTCCCGAAAAGCCACAGGAGAATCAACTTAAATATTTCAGACCCATAAGCTTATGCACCATGGGCTTATAATATTTGATCACTATCTTTAATTATTATAATTCACCCCATCTTGAGATAATTATAGACTAATATCAGGGATCCTTCATCTTTGAAAGATATATCACTATTGGAATAAACACAATACTTGAGGCCATTAACTCTACATCAAAGTCCTTTAAATGGGGTATGTTCATCAAACTAGATATGAATAAGGCCTATGACAGAGTTTCTTAGAGATTAATGGTCCTAACCCTAAAAATACTTGGGTTCAATACTTCTTTTTGAAATCTCATTCTTAGTTGTATATGTACTCCCAAGTATTTAGTATTAATCAATGGGGTACCGAAAGGATATTTACTATCGAGTTGAGGGATCAAACAAGGGGATTCCCAATTCTCATATCTATTCATCATACTTTACAAATTTATGAGAATAAATATTCATGTTTCCAATAAATAGGAATGTTTCCAATAAATAGGAATCATCAGTGGCATTACGGTGGGATAAAACATCAATCCTGTCACTCATGAGTAGTTTGCTAAAAACACCTTCTCGGTTGGAGAGGCCTCAATTACTAAATCAAAAAATATTAAAAATATCCTTTTGAATTATGAAAAAAGTCTCTAACCAATGCATAAATTATACTAAACTCTAAATTTTATTCATCATCACCTAGTTGGGACTCCAAAAGAAGTTGTATTCTATACTTGGGTGCTAGATAAACAATCTTCCTTCTACCTACTTGGGAATACCACTATTTACAAGAACATTGAAGTCTAATTTCTTAAACCCATTAGTGGATAGAATCCTAAATAAATTATTTATATGGAAATGTCATCTCCTAACCTAGGTAATTAAGATACAACTACTCAAAATCACCATCCAATACGTTCCAGTCTATTTCATGTCTCTTTTCAAGTTTCTAATTAAAATAAATGATAAAAAGAACATTTTAAAGGAAAATTTATCTAGAAAGGATTTAAATAAAAATTTATATTATAACTTTTTCAATGGGAAAATGTCTGCATCCCCAAGTATAATGAGGGGTTGAGACTTTAGAAGCTAAGAAGCCTGAACAAATACTTTCTAAAAAAATTGTGTTGGAAAGTTATAAAAGAAGATAAATAGTGGACCCATATTATCAAATACAAATATTTGGAAGGTAACAAAAAGGATAGCTTCCTCTAGGATGATGGCCCAAATGATGGATCAAATCTTTGTAAAACTATCTCTAGCAATAAAAAATTACTTTAAAAATGTTTTAGGTGTAAAATTGGTAATAGGGAATTGATGGACCTTTGGGATGACCCTTAGATATCCCAAACCCCCCTTGGAAATCTTGAAAATTATAACAATATCTATCCAAAGTTCATGGATTCTTGGGGCATCAAATTAAAAGATTACTAGTCCTATATGGATGGTATCCTTCAGTAGAAACCTCTCTAATTAGACTCTATCAATTTGGAATTTTCCCAAGCCCTACTTGATCTCAATTTGAAACTTTAGCATTTTCACATTCTTATTTTCCTAAAGTATGATCTCCTCATTTAGTTTAATGAATATAGTGGCTCTTTCTCAGTGAAGTCAAGTTATTTGGTTGAGCTAAATATTGAGGGGGATAAGTATTATTATCAACCATAATGGATTAAATATATCACTCCTAAGGTCATCACCTTCTTCTGGTTAGTGGCCCATAATAAATTTCTCAATACTAATAATTTGGGTAAGCAAGGCATGGTTATTCCTAATAGGTGTTCACTCTACAAATATTTTGAGGATTCTATCTACCATGTCTTTCTATATTACCCCTTTAGCTCCTCAATATTAGACTTCTTAAAAAATAATCATCTCTTGGGTTTATCTTGGTTCACTGATTGACCTAATTATTAAATGGAAACCACCCTAGACCTTTCCCTCCCTTTTTTATGGCATCTTACCCTGATCCATTTGATCTAGGTTATTTGGAAGGTGAGGAATGAAAATATATTTACTAATAAATGGAGGAATATCAGATCCATTTTCTATAAGTTGTGCTCTACTGTTTCATATAATTGGTATACATTCCCCCAAAGTACAAGGTTTAAGGTTATCTCATTGATTTTACCATCTTAAAAATTTGTAACCTTTATTAGGTTATAAAGATTCTCAAATATTTGGAAATTAGATGCTCTACTAGGTGGTCACTTCCTCCACCTAGATGGTTGAATCTCAACTTTGATAGAGCCTCTAAAGAAAACCTAGGAATTATTAGAATGGGGTATTATCAAGGATCACCAATGGTGGGTTGTGGTGGATTATGTGTGTCCACTCGATATCCAAACTGATCATGTGGCTAAGGTAAAGGCCACCCTATGTGGAATCAAACTTTCCTCTTATGTAAAAATTAATAAATTGGTTATAGATAAGGACTCTCTTAATATTCTCAATGTTATGTCTGGAAAAACCATCCCCTCCCATACCATTAATGTCATCATAAATGATGTTTAGAGAATCGTTTAATCCTATAAGGAGACTTATATCAATCATTTTTTGAGATGGAAAGTTCACCTTGGATTCATTAGCCAAATTTGGAGTTATAGATCCCTCCATGATTGCATGGGATGGAAATGATAGTCTCATAGCTCCTTTATTAAAAACAATAAATAATGATTCAAATTTTGCACAATCATATCTTTGAGAAATGGTTACACTCAGGAGATCCATGCCTGGGTGTGAAAATATTTAATCCATCCTAGTGTAGTGATTTCAATATAAATCTATAACACTAAAATTGATAGAACTATTATATTATACTATTATATAAAGCCAAAGGTCATGGTGTGGAATGTTGGAAATTCAAACCAAAATAGAAACAACAATATTTTCAAGGCAATGGATGAAGATAGAGATAGAATTGAACCTCTCTCCTACATGGAAATTTAGGGGTAAAATGGGTATAGAAGAAGTTATAGAAGGGAGTATTAACATAATATATGCAAATAATTATAGGACATGAAAATTATCTTTCATAGGACTTTGTGATGGCATGGAACAAATAATCGATCAAAATGAGAGGAATAGATATTGAGGTGACTAAAGAAAAAATAGGGGAGATAAATGGGATGAGATATAAAGGTGTTAACACATTTAAATATAAAATCTAGAATGTGGAATTGATACATAAGTTATTATACATTAAATTAGTACGAAATATGGAAAAGGGTTTTTTGAGGCAAGACTTATCTCGTCAGTTGTGGGATATCTGCTTGCAGATAATGAATTATCTGACATTAGAAGGTAAATTCACCCTAATATTTTATCACAATTTTCTACTACTAAATCACTTATATAAATATAAAATTAGATTTCATTTTTATCTCCTTAAATCATTAAAAATAATATCCCTTGTTTACTAGATAAGTCACAATAATGATATTATTTACCCAAGTTTAATCTTCATATTGTTCCAACATGGTGAGACCATACATATCAAATCCCTTCATAATATACCCATGGAAGACCCATTTTATGAGGAATTTGGGATTCTAGATAAGGAATATGGGTCCCTAACCCCTGCTTACTCCTAACCCACCTCTCTTTTTTTCAATATCTAAACATATAAATCCCCCCTTAAATGTTTGGGAGACACAACCCCTACCTCTACAAGAAAAATACCCAAAACCATAACCATTTATTAGAAGGAGGAAGATGGGAACAAGGGAAAAAATAGTATAAAATTGAGGCATTTGAAGATAAATTATTGAAAATTAGTAGAGCCATATCTATCCTCATCAAGAAATTGAAATAATTGAAAGTTGAGACCAACTAGCTCTAGTAGAAATATGATAGAGAAATTCCCCTAATAAAAAAGTCACTAATGATGAATCTAAACTTAAAGCTTGTGAAAACACTCAGACAACACTCAAAGCCAAAACTATCCCTATTAATCCACATATGAAGACCAATAAATGTCTTTAAGAAGGACCAAGAAAATGGATGCATGGTAGAGTGACATAAGAATTGTTAAAGGACAAGACCAAAGAAATGTAATGAGCCACTCCATAGGATAAGGAAAGATCTAAGGATATTTCAACATTAGTCTAGTATATATTATAGTTTTTATTTTTTTATTTTTGTTAAGGATTTTTGGTTGTTTTGCTGATGTTTAACTAAATACCTTTCATGTTTTTTTTTATCATGTTGTGTCTTTATTATTCAACTTTGATTCTAAATTTTTTTGTTTGAACATTAGTGGTTATTAGATCCCTATAAAATAATATTATTTTACCTAATCTAATAAAAAATGTTATGTTTGATTTATTTTTATAATATTCATTTATATTTATTATTGAACTAGGACCGATTATGGAAAATAATACCTTACATGCCTTAACACTGATTCTCATCCATAGGTACCTTACAATTAAACTAGTATGATTCCATATTGACCTTCAAAATAGGTGAATGGATTTATTCATTAATGTAAAAAAAAATTTCATCAACAAATTTGGTGACTCTAATGTGAAATTTCAAATCAATTTCTTTTCTTTATAAATGTATTCATTTTTGTCTTCATGATTCACATTACCATACCAAGTCATTAGTTTTTAGTTCATAATTATTGTTATGCATAAAATTTGAAACCTTTATAAGGAATTTAAATCATTCCAAAATTTATGTAATATGGAAACATATAAAGGTTTTAGGTGCCCTATTATAGAGGTGAATCTCTATGTTAAAGGGATAGACCCCCTTGATAAATCACTTAGGATCAAACATTACTCTAACACTTGCTAGAAAAGGGAGAGAAACCTAATATAATGGAGGTGATGCACTAAATATGGAATTATCACTACCAGAAAAATGTAATTTCACTTAAAAAAATATAATAACCTTCACATGAAACTAATATAAATTTGCCTCTCTACATCAATGTTTCTCATGAAGGTTTGTGAAACAAGTTTGAGCTAGGAGGATGAGTCAAGAGGTCATAAAATGACACTAATTAAAATGCAACTCACTAATCCCATATACAATCCATTATAACACTTTAATAAACATGCAAAAATGATTTAAAACTAAATATGAATGCTAGACAATGACAACATGCCAAGGAAGTACATCTATCACTTAGCAAGATCAAATAGTCAAGCATTCACACTGAAACCAATCCATGGAGAAGGTAAAACCAATTTTTTATTCATTGATAAAATCCTAAAAATGGGTATGGATTTGAAATAACTATGTGGAGGATGCAAAATTATCCCATTTAGGATCAATATATAGAGAAAGTGAGAGAATAAGGAGAAAATGGTGTAGAGAGAGAGAGAGAGAGAGAGAGAGAGAGAGAGAGAGAGAGAGAGAGAGAGAGAGAGAGAGAGAGAGATGACAAGTGTCTCATGAGTTAAAAATAAGGGAGAGGTTATGAAACTATATCAATAAGTCCTTACTTCCATGTTTGTCTCCTCTAAAGATGATCCCTTACTCAAAGTGGCATAGGAGTTAGAATGCTTGTTTGACACCTTGAATAGATCTCATTTACTTTGGTTTGTTGAATTAAAATTGGCCTTATTGATGTTAAAATTATGTTGAGTTAAAATTTTATATTATCTTAACACCTCTCAACTAATCTCTTTAAGTTTTATTTGACACATCACTTCATTCTATTGCTAGGTGTCTAGAAGACTCTTCACATCCTTAGGCCAATCTTGCATAAAAGTTTTAAAACTTAAATTAATCTTATTTATCTCATACTATATTCATGTATGGCCCATAAAACTCATATTAGACCTAAAAAAATTCGTATAGAAGTTATAAACCAACTCTAAGAACTCATTCTACACCAAAAGCTTTAATTAGGCCACATTCTAAGTATCCCTAAAACCATGAAAACCTAATTTTATAGAGATTTATAAAGATGTTAATGATAAAATAAAGGAATATTGTAGGACTCAATATTACCTTATATCTTCATTCCAAATTTTAGGTCTTAAGAGTGTGCATAAGTGTTATTATCTATCCTTCTCTCTCCTAATTATGTCTCAATTAAGCCTCCCTATCTCGAGAATAAAATTTGACTATATAGTATTACCACAAATTTTAAACCCTAAATAAAGATATTATTTGTTTATATTACTTGATGAAGATAATCCATGTCAGACTCGAGCCTCTAACACCTTGTACAGACCTCTTAAATAGCTTAAAATGACCTTTTTATCCTATTTTATATAGTTTTATACCTAAAAATAAAAACTAGTGGCATGGGTTGATGCTAAGGAATTTTTTTTCCATGATTTAGGTTATTTTGAAGTTTATATAATCCATCTATAGGTATTAAAATCATTTTCTCTCTCATCAGGTTAAAACTAGCCTATGTGGGTAGCTTGTGAGTGCTTCATGGTCTTAACAATGATTCATACAACTTGGTGCATCAATAAACCAAAAAATTCCAAAAATTTAAATTACCTTATGGTAGATAATTCTACCTATGAGCCCAAGTTACCATGAAACATCCTCACACCATACTGACGAATGAAAGATAGCTTCTCAAGCTAGTAGGCTTCATTTATGAGGGATAAGAGAGAGACAAGGTCTATGTATGGCATGTTGAAGGTTTTTATTACTCTAAACACTTTAAGAATGTTAATGACAACCTCATTTAATTATTCCCATGGTTTTCTAACCATTTACATCTCCATTTGGTCTCCTATAGGCCTTTGGACCTATTCATACAAGCCAATACTTCTCAAGGATAATCGGGCTTATGTCTTACCTTCACTAAATAGGTAGGGTTTTGATCTCTATATTGCTTAATTAAGGTGATTCTAATAGTTTCATGAAGATTTAATATCACCATGATACCCTTATCAAATTGTCTACTTTCCTCTTGATTACACACAAGACTTTTACCCCTTTCTAAGTAAGCAAATACCTCTCTCAACAATATAGGCATGTGTAAAGACACCACTTTGACTGAGCATGTAGGGGAAAAGATATATTTAGTCATTATTCTTATGTTTCTTTTAATTTTAATATCTTAAATATCTTATTATATTTCACCATCTACCTCACATAAACTCCTTTACTCCTTGGTACCTTTCGACCTCTTTTTAGGCTTGAAACTAGCCTATATTACCTAGCAAACTTGTAGGTCTCTATCAGAATAAGTCTAAGTATGTTTAAGGATTTAGGAATCCACTCCATTATTCTAAATCTTAATGAATCAGTCTCATATTCTAAATTCTCAAGTTATTATGTTTTCACAATATACAATATTTAAGACTATCTTCTTTCAACTTGACTGTATGTGCCTATATTTTAGGTTTTGACTATGTTTTGGGTTTCATGGTCTTCAATTATCACTCTCTAAAAATATCAATGACTATTTCATGTTTTTTATAGCTTAAAACATCATTATGTCTTTAAAATCAAAACTTGATCAACCCACTATTCAAGACAACTTCCTTAAAAGGTGACTATAAGTGACTATTGGAGAAAACTGAGCATGAAGCCTTGAGTTTGGAATTCTCCAAGTATGATGAAACTTTGAAACATTTAGACATAATTTATAAATATTACTCACTAGTATAAAATACTAATAAATCATTCTCAAGGCATATTCAAACTTTCATGATTTTTACCCTCATACACAGGCTAATATATGAGTATCAGATTTGCATATTTAATCTCCTTAACCCTCATTTGATTATCCATTATCGTATATGCTTTCATCTTGTTTGTGAATTTTCTCATCTAAACATATGTAATATATCAAACATTTGCATCAACCCTTTACATATTCTCTTTGGCTTAAGTTCAAGATGAAGACCTACAGGTTTGGGCCTATATGTTTGCCTTTTATCTAGGTGACTATTAGAGCACCTTCTTGAGATTTTAGACTTAGAGATTGCATTATTCATGATCCTTACTCCACAATCTCAATAATTTTATGTAACTCTAACATAACATTATATCACTTCAACTTCTTTATTCACTTGTACGGATTATATGCAGTCAAATCATGTCTTTGGAAGTCTATGCATAGAGTTTGGGTATCTTCATCATGATTTGGTACTTTAAAGGTGGTAGTGAGGGATAAATGAATGTTTAATGAGTGTCCCTATGTTTATCTTCATTTTAAAATTATCAAAACACCTTCAATATATTCTTCTATTTTTATAGGAATCTTGCATATTCATGATCATCAAAATGGAAGAACATTATTAAATTACTTGGAGGAAGTTTTATTGTAGTAGACAATATATACATGAAGTTATTATAGAGCATGAGAGGTATTATAACATGAAATGAAACATTCACTCATCACTTCAGACATGGATAACCCTACAAAAATAGAGAAATGATAATCACTTCTATAAATTATGCATGAGAATAGTTTTTTATTTCTAAGAGACCTCCCACACATGTGAACCTAGTGGATGCACATGTAATATGGCTATTTATACCTCTTAGGACCTTTTAAAATTGTTTTATTACAACTAATGAGTTCACACTTTCACTGGAGTTGTACAAAACTAATCCCATGGGGATTTAACCCTAAAAATGCACCTTATCTCCTTAGTAATTATTCATAAATCTAAGGAGCTAAATCTAATGACCAATGCCATAAATTAGAAGCCTATATGTGTACCAAATTGTTCATAAAATCTTAGCCCCCAATCCACCTGTACGGATTTTACATTGCATATAAAAATAACCTTCATGAGATTGTGAAGGAAGAGATGGAGGAAAGAGAGATACTTGTATAAATTTTAGAGTTTAAAATTGATTCAAGACTATAATATGACCTTTATAATCCCAAGGGACCCATATGCAATGTTTTATTCTAAAAATAAGTTCACAAATCCATATAAGTGAGTGAAAACTTCCCATTAAAGCATTGAAAATAAGATTCTAACCATTTTATGACATGTTAACATATGTGGTAGTTATGTAACTACTCTAAGGACCTTAAAAAAGTGTTATTTTATAGATCATTTTCTTTGGTGGGCTTTGACATACATGAAAGTTACCAAAAAATCACCTTTTTCTCATTTTCTCATACTTTAAAGTCTAAAAATCAACCTTAAACTTTCCAAATCAACATGAAATAGTTGTATAAGTTGATTAAGTCATGTAATGATCTTAAAGTACCCCTAAGGACCTATGACACCACTTGACCAAGTTTTATGACTTCATGCCATGGCTAGACCACTATATGACCAAAATAAGACATTACCTTAATTTGTCCAAACTTACCCTAAATAATACTAATAAGGTTTTATGAAGACTTTTTAAAGCATATTAAGTCATGACCAAGATTTGAAATATGTTATCAAAACATGACAAGAAATATTTTCCCCATAGTGTTTAACATTTTGACCTTGGGGGTCAAAATTGGTCAACAAATTGGTGATTCATGGGGGGTAGCATGCCTACTATGCTAAATGGATCAGTAACCTTGTCCTTCCATTGGGAAGTGGATTCATTTTCACTTAGTTTAAGACCTAACCAGACCTTGACCATCATAAGACAATCTGATTTAACCTATAATAGACATAAAACAAAAATAATGCACCCCAAAAAAAGTAACAAGACTCATACATGTGCTAGTTAAGCACTTAGGGAACACATTATTAGTGTAGGTTTTTATTTTTCCCTATTTATTATTTAGGGAAATTGTATTTCTTGTGCATACATGGAGTTTTCCTACATTTGTGGGATAGGCTAGCTTATCTGGAGGTGTGTGTCATAGATGTGTCATAGGTGTCATAAGAATGTCATAAGTAACTCCCTTAATGGGAGTTACTTCTCTATTCTTAACACCTTGTCACCACCTTTCATGGAGGAGTTACATTCTATTCTTGGGGTGCCTTGTCCACCTTTTGTGGAGGAGTTACTTATGTACTCTCCTATTTGTATTCCTCACTTTGGCCATCTCATGCTAATCAGATTTTGGTTTTCTCCATTTTGTCTTGTGTAATTTATCTTCTTGTGTTATTTTCAAATTGCTTTAACATCTATGTGGTGTGCACTTGTTCATCTTGTGTGATCATGTCTCCATTGCACTCGTGTTATCCAAATTTTGGCAACAAATCTGATATGGTATTAGAGCCACCCTGGTAATCATGTGTCTAGTTATGCTATTTTGAAATTCTTACTTTGCTTTCTTAGTAGTTTAAAAAAAAAAAAAATCTGTTGCATTTGAGAGCTTTGGTAGAGTTTTTTGAAAACTCATGTAAATCCATACGAAACTTGTTTAAAATTTTACTTCTGAGTTAGCATTTGCCAAGACATTTTGTCTAGATCTATGGTTTTCTTTAGCAAGGCAGAGGAATTCTAGTTTTTTCATTTTTCAGGGAGAGAAAAAAAAAGGAATGTCTGCATTTTGTTTTCTTTCTATTTGTGTGATGCCACCTTCTGGTAGAAAGAGATGAAGCTGCCCAGACCAGGGGCCTACCACTTTAAGTGCTACCCACTCACAAATTCTACACCAACTTCCTTTCTTATAGCATGCCAAGTAGCTAAAGCATCCTTTCCAACCACACCAAGTAGTAAGTAGTCATTTGTACTGTGCCCAGGTCTTTTTTTTGTTTTTTTCAAAAAAAATAATTTCAAAACTGTGCCTTTCTTTTGGATGCCATTTCTTGTTGTGTTGCTGTCTAGAAATAAGATTCTGCACCTCCCTTTTTGGTGAATATATTCTGCCATGCCAAGCTTTTGCTACTTCCTTCCAGCAAGGTGCCTCAACAAGCCATACGGTCCAACACAGTTCTGATTTTGTTTGTCTTTTCTACTGCAAATCTGGACTGTTGTATTTTCTTAAAAAAGGCACCCTCCTCTTATTTGGCATCCCATGTGGACCTTTAATCACTTTTCCATTCTATCCATTCTATCTTTAACTAAAAAATTTTAGTGAAAATTGATTTGTCAAAACAAAAATCAGTCAATTTGATAGAGTATTAAGGTTTTTAGATAGTTTGGTAATTTTGGGGGTTTGAATTTTAACTTGTATCTTCGACCTATGAAGACGAAGGGTGAGGCTCAAGTTGGTGGGAGGCCAATTCCCCCTCACATAAACCTCATTTGGATTTTTCATTCCATGCTGAATCTAATGAGTGGTTGGAAGGCCACTTTCTCTCCCCATAACAAACATTTTTTTTAATGTTTAGTCCCTTTTTTGTAAAAACACTAGTTTATGGTAAAATTGTGACTTTAATATCTTGCAAATGGTAGCTTGGTTTTGGGTGCCATTTTTTGCAAAAATGCTTTTAATTCAATTATCCATAGGGTAGACTTGTTATTTTTCAAAAATGCACTAGTTTATAAAGTGCCAAAATTTTGGGTCTCCCGGGATGCATTTTCGGCTGAGTCTGACATCCTATTTGCTTTAATCTTGCACTGATTGCTCTAAGACACATTTTCATCTGAGTCTAACTTATTTTGAGAATCCACTTGCATATTTGGGGGGGGGGGGTTTGATTGCTTTTCACAACTTGCTTTCATTCTCCTTTCTACATACATTCACAACTTGCAATCAACACAACTTCACCTAAATTCAGCTAAAAAATGGATTCTTTTCAACTTAAACCCCTAATACCCTTCAACTATCATGAATGGAAGGTTAAAATGTCAATCATTCTTAGAAGCAAAGGGTTGTATGAGATCACCATGGGTACAGAAGTAGAACCCAACACTGATGCTGAAAAGGTCAAGTGGTACAACCGTAGTGATGAAGCCTATGGATTACTGAGCTTGTCTGTGTCTCCAAAAATTCTCTTCCATTTAGAATCCTCCCAAACTCCTAATGACATATGGGACACCTTAGAAAAGTTATTTGGGAAGCTTGATGAGATGAGAGGTCATGAGCTCAAAAATGAACTCATAAGTCTATGTCCTAGCAACTTTGACACCCTACAGGACTTCTTCACTAAGTTTAAGGCCCTTAGATCACAATTGAAATAATGCAGGATAGAGAAGAAAGATGATCAACTCATACTTTATATTCTCACAAAGTTAGGTCCAAGCTATTCAGTCTTTGTCTCCACTTTCCATGCCACAAAAAGTGCCCTTGGCACTACATGGAAAATGCTTTCTTTAGATTCATTCATTGCCGACTTGACTAGGGAGCAAGATAAGCTAATTCAAATGGGCACAGTGAAGTCTACTCAACCCCAAGCTTTGAAAGCTAGAAATGGTAAGGACAAGACTTCAACAAAGGAGAAGAAGAAAAAGAACAAGGACCAGGAGAAGAAGAAAGAAAACACCAATCTTGCCAAAAGCAACACTGAGACTTCCTCTTCCAATGCTAAACCTAAGAAGGAGAAGGTTAAGTGTGCCTATTGTAAAAAGACAGGGCATGATGAACACAAGTGCATGAAGAAACAAATAGACCACCTAGCTCATCTTCTAGAGAAGAACAACATAGGTGTTCCTGAGTCCATCAAGCAAAATTCATCTACCCAAGATTCTACCAAGGCAAAAGGCAAGGGTAAGGAGAAAGAAAAGGGAAAGGACCTTGTAGCTACAATAGCTTCCACATCTTCATGGGTCATCGACTCGGGTGCTTCTCACCACATGGGCTCTTCACTAGTTGAGTTTTCATCTTTAGAGCCTTGTAGCATGACTTCAATTAGTTTGGGTGATGACACATCAATTTTCATTGCAAGGAGAGGGTCAGTTGAAATGGAAGGAAGAACATTCAATAATTTTCTAAGTGTTCCTTCTCTTTCAATCAATATCCTATTAGTGTACCAAATCACTCACATTAGTTGAGACATGAGAGTTGAGTTTTCACCAGATTCAGTGGCTATCAGGGAGTTGCATAGTGACACTATAGTGGCAGTGGGTAGGGCAGATCACCAAGCTAGGTTATACACCTTCTCACATTTTACATCAGATTCTTCTCCAACAGCATTTCTAACTCATTCAAATGGAGTTATCACATTATGGCATGAGTGGTTTGGCCACCTTAACTACCGCTATCTTGAGCAACTTTTCAAAAATGACATGGTCATTGGCTTGCTTCGTGTCTAATTCTCAAAAGGACTTTGTGAGGGGTGCTCCCTTGGGAAGCATCTCAAAGCAAAATTTGACAAAGGCAAAGCTTGGAGGGCTTCACAACCTTTGGAGTTAGTCCATAATGATGTATCGGGACCCTTTCCCAAACCATCTTTCACAAGGGCCAAGTACATCCTCACTTTCATTGATGATTTCTCTAGGTACACTTGGATATATTTTCTCAAACAAAAGTCTAAAGTGTTTGAAAATTTTCTAGACTTCAAGGCTCTTGTTGAGAAATAGAGTGAGAAATCCATCAAGGTTCTTCAAAGTGATAATGGAGGGGAGTATGTTAGCATCAAGTTTGAGCAATTTTGCACCGTATAGGGGATTGATTTGCAGCACACAATCACTTATAATCATTCACAGAATGGGGTGGCAAAATGCAAAAATAGGTTCTTAAAAGAGATGGGTAGCTATATGATTCACCCCAAATCCTTAGCACCACAATACTGGGCCGAAGCCATCAATTATGCTTGCTACATTCAAAATAGGTTTCCTCACAAAGCTTTGAAAGGGATAACACCCTTTAAAGCTTGGCATAAAAGGAAACCTAATGTTGAGCACCTTAGAGTTTTCAAATCCCTAGCCATGGCCTGCATTCCAAAGAAGAAATGCAAAGCTATGGAATGTCATTCCAAGCCTTGCATCTTTGTAGGATATCCAGATGGTATTAAGGGATATCACCTTCTAGATCCAGTCACTCATGAGTTGTTCATCAAGAGAAGTGTCCATTTTCAAGAGAGTCTTAGAGACTCAACACTTTAAACTTCTTCTCCCTCATCAGATCTACTTCTTCATGATGATTCCTCATCAGATTCAAATCAACCATAGTAGGTTCTTGAGCCAGAGACATCTTCTTCTTCACGTTTAGATAGTGAGGATAGTGATGCAAAGTCATCCACCTTTAGTCAGTCAAAGGATGAGGAGTTAGCACCTGACTCACCCACTTTTGGGCCACTTTAGGCTAGATAGACACTTGAGAGTGTTGGCACTTGGGTAGGAGATCCCACAGATGACAGATGTAATAGGGGGGATTTTTAGAGAGATCCACATGCCTTCTTTTCTTCAGTTTCAAATCCATAGACTTTTTGAGAGGCATCTAGGGTACCTGAGTGGGATAGTGTTATGGGAAGAATATTCTTCCTTAATCAAAAATCACACTTGGGACTTGACTTCACTTCCTAAGGGAAGAAAGATGGTTCGATGTAGGTGGATATATCATACCAAGTTTGCAACAGATGGGTCAATTGATAAGTACAAGTCACGATTGGTCACCAAGGGTTTCTCACAGGTGGCAGGCATTGACTACTTAGAGACATTTGCACCCATTACAAAGATGACTTTTATCTGACTCACCTTGGCTATTACTATAGCACATGGTTGGGATGTGCATCAGATGGATGTGAAGAGTACCTTTCTTCATAGAGACCTAGAGGAGGAGATCTACATGGAGCAACTGCTAAGATTTGTTCAGGATTCTTCCTTAGTATGCAAACTTAAGAAATCTATTTATGACCTCAAATAGGCTGCTCAGTACCTTGGTATCCCAAGATAGATTCCTTCCTTCTCACAACAGGTTTCAGTAGGTGCCATTCTGATCCCAATGTCTACTTCTTGTGATAGGATGATTTGCTATTGATTTTGGTTCTATATGTCGATGAGCTTTTGATCATGGGGAGTTCTTCATTGGCTATTGTAGTGGTGAAGGCATCTCTCTAAGATAGATTTGACATGACAGACTTGGGTTTGCTGCACTATTTCCTTGGCATTGAGATCTCATAGTTAGATTTAGGGATTTCTCTTACACAGCCTAAGTATGCTCTTGACTTATTGGCTCAGTTTCACATGGCTAATTGCAAGCCATCTCTGACTCCCTTTCTATCAGGAGTCAAGCTTGAGGCTGATTTTTCTTCATCATTGGTTGATGCCACTCGATATCGACAACTTATTAGTAGTCCCATCTACTTGACGCACACTAGGCCTGATATATCATATACAGTGGGACTTGTCTCTAGATTCATGTAGGAACCTCATGAGCTGCATTAGAAAGCATCTAAGAGGATCTTGCATTACATACAGGGTTCACATAGATATGGGATTCATTATAGATTTGGAATAAAGGTTGACTTGGTTGGATATACAAATTCAGACTGGGCTGGCAATTCACAAATTTGCAAGTCCACTTCTAGTTACAATTTCTCTCTTGGTTCAAGTCCTATCAGTTGGTCTAGCAAGAAGCAGAATGCTATTGCTATATCATCCATAGAGGCAAAGTACAGGGGAGCTATTAATGTAGCTACTAAGGCTATTTGGCTTTAAGGGATTCTTTTTGAGTTTGACATTCCTATCAAGTAGTCCACCATCATTTATTATGACAACCAGAGTACCATTTAGATCTATAGGAATCTAGTTTAACACTAGTGGACCAAGCACATATAGATTCACATGAATTTCATTCAGGAGCTCATTCATAGTTAGGTCATTGACTTAATATTTTTCTAGTCTTCAGAGTAGGTTGCAGACATCTTCACCAAACCTTTCATTAAGAACAAGTTCATTCATCTACGAGCTCTTCTTGGGGTGCAATTTACATCTGTAGCAGCATCATCTTTAGGGGGCCTTCTAGCCTCTTCATTTCTTTTATGTCTCTCTTTTGGGGGGGGAGTTTTTTTCTACGGGTTTTCTCCTTTTCTCTATCTTATGAGAGATTGCATTTGTACATGGGTACCTCATCAGGCCTAGTTGTCGGGACCCATTTTATATTTCCACACTACCCACCTAAGCTGTGCTTATGGGGGGGTATTAGTGTAGGTTTTTATTTTTCCCTATTTATTATTTAGGGAAATTATATTTCTTGTGCATACATGGAGTTTTCCTACATTTGTGGGATAGGCTAGCTTATGTGGAGGTGTGTGTCATAGATATGTCATAAGTGTCATAAGAATTTCATAAGTAACTCCCTTGATGGGAGTTACTTCTCTATTCTTAGCACCTTGTCACCACCTTTCATGGAGGAGTTACATTCTATTCTTGGGGTGCCTTGTCCACCTTTTGTGGAGGAGTTACTTATGTACTCTCTTATTTGTATTCCTCACTTTGGCCATCTCATGCTAATCAAATTTTGGTTTTCTCCATTTTGTCTTGTGCAATTTATCTTCTTGTGTTATTTTCAAATTGCTTTAGCATCTATGCGGTGTGCATTTGTTCATTTTGTGTGATCACGTCTCCATTGCACTCGCATTATCTAGATTTTGACAACAACTCTGATACACATCAAATAAGAAAACAAACTAATAAATACAACTGACCTAGACTTCTCTTATTCCTCTCAAATCAAAGGGAAGCTTAGGATATCTCTTACTCCATGAGATGAAGAATTACATGAATCAAGTTGCCTCTTAAACCTTGCTCTTATTGACCTCATTTTCTCATTGCTTGCCAATCCTCTTGACATGTTCTCAAATAAAGTAATGGCATCTTCAAACCAATCACCTATGAAGGTGAAATCATCTTGTACTTTAACAAACCTCTCATGATGTTCCTTATCTGTAACTTCATCAAATGATGTCTCATATAAGCATGATTCTTGGTCCTTAATGACATCTTGAGTTACATCATACTTTTTTACCAAAATTTTCAAGCTCATAAAGCTCTTCAAGGAGTTTTGCATATTCACTCCAAGTTGCATCATTGTCCTAAATGGACATATCTTATTAATATCCTCATAAGAATTATCTTTAATAATAAAAATACCTTTATAAAGGTATTTGACAGGACCTAGGTTCCCCAAAGCTCTGACACAACTTGTCAGAATTAAGAGCACACTTGATTACCTTTGTATTAGCAACTAAATGCAGAATTAACCAAAAGTACAAGTAACTAGAAATAAGAAATAACATAGAATATGAGAGGCAACACACAATTGTATTCAACTCATTACAGAAGGAAATTACAATAAAGAGATCACACTCTTCTTCCACTTCATGGGCATTCCAATAATCTTCCCTTAAGAGTAATCTTCTCTCAATACAGGTCACAACAAACAACTCAAGCACAGAGTTGTTGTTCACCTCAACCAGTCAGTACAATACTGCCAGTACAACCAAGTACAAATCAGTACTCCAAGTAGATCTCACCATGATCTTTCTCCTTGATGTGTTGCTATCACCTTAGATCTTGCTCCCTTGCAAATATCCTTTTGATCCTCGCACACACACACCCCTGCAAACCAACCTGATCTTACTTATCACATGTAGATCTCCTCCATGATCTTGCAACACCCTACATATCAAACCTGATCTTACATACCTGGAAGAACCCTTATGATTCTACCATGGGAAGAACTCTCCTAGTTCTACACTTTACACTATAGACCATGAGTCTATTATATAGATCTCATGCATACAATGATTAGACTTGTAGCTCAATACTTGACTCAGTCTTTAACATGCAAACAACCCGTTCAACTAATTGATTGTTCATCAACAACCAATTCTGAACCACACAGGCAATTGACATCAATCTTTGTCTGACTGGAGGTGACCGATGTTGATCAATGTTGCCGATGTCGATTTCCATTTGCACTGACCCCTGACCGACGTCGGTTGTGGCCTGCCGACGTCGGTGATTGTCACACTTAGCAACCTCCATGTTTGCATCCGGGTGAAGCTTTTAGCTCCACAACCTAATAATCTCCCACTTGAAGATAAACAACTATACCTGTACCTATCCCAGTACATTGTCTAATCTATATCTTGGCTTGTATTCTTCTTCAAGCTCAATCTTGAAGACCAACCACCACACATCCTATGGTGAAACACCTATGTCTAAATTTCTTCATTCTCAGCTTACCTTCTACCATTGCTATACTTCCACCTAATCAAAAACCCCTAAGAGTGACCTGTAATCAAAAACACTAACCAGATCTGAACCACCTATTAGTAAACCTCACTCTGAGAACCTCCAACCTCACTCTGATACCAATTGACAGGACCTAGGTTCCCCAAAGCTCTGACACAATTTGTCAGAATTAAGAGCACACTTGATTACCTTTGTATTAGTAACTAAATGTGGAATTAAGCAAAAGTACAAGTAATTAGAAATAAGAAATAACATAGAATATGAGAGGCAACACACAATTGTATTCAACTCATTACAGAAGGAAATTACAATAAAGAGATCACACTCTTATTCCACTTCATGGGCATACTAGTAATCTTCCCTCAAGAGTAATCTTCTCTCAATACAGGTCACAACAAACAACTCAAGCATAGAGTTGTTGTTCACCTCAACCAGACAGTACAATACTGCCAGTACAATCAAGTATGAATTGGTACTCCAAGTAGATCTCACCATGATCTTGCTCCTTGATGTGTTGTTGTCACCTTAGATCTTGCTCCCCCACAAATCTCCTTTTGACCCTTGCACACATACACCCTTGCAGACCAACCTGATCTTACTTATCACATGTAGATCTCCTCCATGATCTTGCAACACCCTACAGATCAAACCTAATCTTACATACCTGGAAGAACCCCTGTGATTCTACCATGGGAAGAACTCCCTATTTCTACACTTTACAATACAGCCCATGAGTCTATTATATAGATCTCATGCATACAATGATTAGACTTACGGTTCAAGACTCGACTCAGTCTTTAACATGTAAATAACCCATTTAACTAACTAATTGTTCATCAACAACCAGTTCTAAACTGCACAGGCAACTGATGTCAGTCCCTGTCTGACTGGAGGTGACTGACATCGACCGATGCTGCCGATGTCGATTTCCCTTTGCACTGACCCCTGATCGACGTTGGTTGTGGTCTGCCGACGTCAGCGACTGTCACACTTAGCAACCTCCATGTTTGCATCTGGGTGAAGCTTTTAGCTCCACAACCTAATAGTATTAAATCTCTTAAATGAGTTTAATATACTAATATCAATCATCTTTGTCTTCTTATCTTTGATCAACATGAATAAGATCAACTAAAAGAGTACCTTCCTTTTTCTCTTCAAGAACTAAAAAGTTGTCAAGAATTTCAAGTCCTTATATGTAGTCATGAGGATACAAGGAAGCTTATTCAATTTAATTTTCTTAGCCATTGTGCACTATATCAACCTTAAATTGCTTACTTACATAGTCTTTAACATCAAGGTTATCTACAACCTCATCAAACTTGGATGGCATATGATCTTCTCCTTGAATCACACCATCAAGACCATCTAAAATATCCTCTTATTTGAAAATGTATTTGCCTTTCTCTTGTCTAAAAGGAGTACGAATGGAAATATACTCATCAAACTCACTTGCATTATCTTCTTCAATTGTAAATACAGATTTATCCTCTTCACTTGCTTCCCATATTATAGTTCCTCTTCAATAAAGGAAATGGTGGGGGGTTATGAATAGGTTCATGTGTTGGAGAGGGAGTATGAGGTATGGTGGATGGATCATGAATGGGTATGGGGATGGAAATATTACTCTTACAATTTGGGGTCTTAGAAATGGGATATTATTGAAGGACTTCTTGAAGGGAAAGCATGTTAAATTTGGCTATAGAAATTTCATTTTCTTCAACAAGATCCTCACATTTCTCATAGCTTTCTTGAGGCTCTTCAACAACTACAACTTTATCTTCAACCTTATAAAATAAGGCATCATTTTTACTTTGAAAATATTCTTGGATAGACTTATAAGATGGATCATCTTAAGAATCTTGAGGAAGGTGGGATAGGGTTAGAGTAGGCACAAAGTTTTCTTCCTTAACATCAATTTATTAGTCTTGGCTCTCTTTCTCTTACTTTCCCCAAGACTTCACTACTTGGTTCCAAGTTGTAATTTTGAAGCTAATAGGCTCTTCTAAGGATTGGATTGGTTGTCATAGAGGCTCATCTTAAGGATAGTGAATGGTTTCATGAGGATAAATAACATAAGAAAACTGATATGGAATACAAGAAGAATTTTGAGGAGGGGAAGGGGAGACTTTAATAGGCTTAGATTCTTCCACAAGAGTTGGCATGGTATAATTAGGAATCATAGTCCAAGAAGGCCTCCAAGATGAAGAGATCTTGCTTTCTTGAGGAATGATAAGTGTAGCTTGAGAAAGACTTAGAATCAAAAGAGGTGAACTAGGGATAGGAGATGATGGTTGAGGTTGATTGGATTAATTCTCTTGATTCTCCTACCTCTCTAATCTATCTATCCACCATTGGATAAAAGTTATCATTTCATACAACTCATCATTGATAAAATATTGGGTTTCCTAGCCAACTAACATCCACTTAACCATAAAATTTTTAACTATCTTTCTCATGTTCTCTATGAGATGAAAATGGATCACATTAATTTCTCTATCTCATTTTCTCATCACCTATTATAATTTTAGTAGATTTGGCTTGAGTACCAATAAGGATATGGTAGGTGAAACATAATTTTGATATGGAATTGAAGTAGGAAAGGAGGAGTTTAATTATTTTAAGTCTTGGTAAGGCTACTAAGGCATGTAGTTGGAATAATATGAGGAGAATGTAGGACAAACATAATATTGATATGACTCATGATAAGGTTGATATGAATCAAAGTGAGGTTGAAATGGATCATAGGGCTAGTAAGAGTTATTTTGAGGCTGATGGGAAGGTATAAAACTAAATTTATATTCATACACAACCATCCCAACATCATGAGTCAAAGGAAAACACAAGATAATATAAAATACTATTAAAAATAAGTATCTGGGCTTCTAAAACCAACTGATCATGTATAGAGTTACCATTGATGTTTGTTGAATGCCTCTAGAGGATGATATGTATAAGAATAACACCAATAATTCTTCCAAAATTTGGAGCTTAGTCCTACTAGGCATGCCAAAACTATTATGAATCAAATTTTCACCCTTTGGAATGTAGTTCAATCCTTCCAAATTTTATGTAACATGGAAACATATTAAGGTTATGGGTACCCTTTTAGAGAGGTGAATCTCTAGGTTAAAGGGCTAGATCCCCTTGATGAATCACTTAGGCTCAAACACTACTCTAACTCTTGATAATAAAAAGGAGATAAACCTAATATTATGGAGGTGATGCACCAAATATGAAATTATCACTACTAACCAATTGCAATTATCCTTTAAACAAGAGACTAACTTGCACATGACACTATTCCAAATTTGCCTCTCTACATTACTATTTATCATGAAGGTTTATGAAGGAAGTTTAAGATAAGAGGACTAGTCAAGAGTTTATGGCATGAAACTAATGAAAATATAACTCACTAAACCCATACACACACCATTTTAAAACTTCAAGAGACCTAAAACAATCTTTTTAAATTGAATATGAATGCTAGATAAGAAAAACATACCAAGGAAGTAAATCTATCACTAAGCGAGATCAACTAGTAGAACATGCACATTGAAACTAGTCCATGTAAAAGGTAAAACTAGGTTTTTATTAATTTATAAAAGGATAAAAATGGGTAGGTATTTGGCATACCTAGGTGGAGGATGCAAACTTAGCCAATTCAAGATCAATAGATTAAGAAAGTGAGAGAATGAGAGAAGGGCATACAAGAAAGAGAGAGAGAGAGTTGAAAAGTGTCTCATGAGTTAAAAACAAGTGATGAGTTATGAAAATATCTCAATAAGTCATAAATTTCATGTGTGTCTCCTCTAAATATTCTCCCTTTATCCAAGTGGTATAGGAGTTATAATGCTTACTTGACACCTTGACTAGCTCTCCAAAACTACCCTTTACTTTGTCTTGTTGAATGACAAGTGGCCTTATTGATGGTAAGATCATTTTGAGTTACAAATTTTCTCTACTCTTGACACCTCTCAACTAATCTCTTTAGGCTTTCTTTGATACATCACTTTCTTGATATGTTTCTAGAAGACTCTTCACCTCCTTAAGCCAATCTTGAATACAAGTGTCAAACTTGACTTTGTTTTATTAAAATCATCTTATCTTCAATAATGGTCCAATAAAATCATATTAGACATGTAAAATTTCGTTTTTAAGTTTTAAACCAACTTCAAGAATGAATTTTACACTAGAATCTCTAATTAGGTCTCATTCCAAGTAGCCCTAAAATAATGCAAACCTATTTGTATAAAGATTTATAAGGATGGTAATAATAAAATGAAGGCATATTATAGGAACCATTATCACCTTAAAGTTTCATGCCAAATTTTAGGTCCTGAGTGAGTGGAAGTGTCATTTTTCTACCTTTCTCTCTCTTAACTAGGTCTCAATTAGGCATCCCTACCTAGAGACTAAAATTTGACTCTAAAAGTTTACAACATGTGTGAAACCCAAAATAAATGTTTTATTTATTTATATTACCTCATGAATATCATCCATGTCATATTTTATCCTCTAACACCTTATACAAACTTCCTAAATAGCTTAAGATAACCCTTTTTATCCTATTTCATATAGTTCTTCACCTACAAGTAAAAACCCTAGCATGGGGTTATTATAAGGAGATTTTTTGACATTATTAAAGTAATTTTTAGGTTTATCCAATCCATATGGAGGCATTAAAATCCTTTTTCTCTCTCATCAGGTTGAAACTAGCTTGTTTGGGTAACCTATGAGTGAATCATGGTCTTAACAATGATTCATATAGCTTGGGGCATAAATAAACCAACCAATTCCCAACATTCAAATTACATTAGGGTATATAACTCTCCCCAAGATCCAAATGTTCCATGAAACATCTATGGACCATACTAAGCAATGAAAGATAATCTTCTTGGGATGGTAGGATGTATTTATGAGGGCTAAGAGAGAAATGAGGTTTGTGTATGGCATATTGAAGTTTTTTATGAATATAAGAGATTTAATAAGGTAAATTATAACCTAATTTAATTTTCCCCATTTTTATCCAATCATTTCTATCTCCATTAGGTCTATTTTATGCCTTTAGACCTCTTCATACAAGCCAATACTTCTCAAAGGTAAGTAGGCTTGTATCTTACCTTGGCTGAGTAGACATAGTTTTGAATGATATTTTGATTACTTCAAGTGAGTATTAGAGTCTTATAAATCTACAATATCACCATAATATTCTTATAAAATTTTATAATTTCCACTTTATTAAACACATACTTTTACCCCTTTTTAAGCAAGTAAATACCTCTCTTGACAATATCGACAGGCCTAAAGACACCTCTTTGACTGAGTAGGTAGGGTTAGAGATATATTTAGTCATTTTAATCAAATTATCATGGCTTATAATATATTTAAATACCTTAATATATTTCACCATCTACCTCACATAAATTCCTTTACTCCTTGGTACCTTTCCCCCTCTCTTTAGGCTTGAAACTTACCTATATTACCTAGAAAACCTATAGGTCTCTATTAGGATAAGTCTAAGTATGTTTAAGGATTTAGGAACCTATTAAATTATTTTAAATATAAATTAATTATTCTCATTATTTAAATTCTAACACCTTATTTTAAAATTCTAAAGTTATTATGATTTCATAGTTTAGAGTATGTAAGATTACCCTTTTTTAGCTTAATTGTATGTGCCCATATTTTAGGTTTTTAACTATCATTTGGGTTTCATGGTATTAAATTATCACTATATAAAAATCATAATTAATATATCATGTTTTTTATAGCTTAGTACTTCAAAGTGTCTTGAAAATCTAAACTTGATCAACCCACTACTCAAGACAACTTTCTCAAAAGGTGATTATAGGTGACTATTGGACAAAACTGCACATGAAGCCTTGAGTTTGGCCTTCTCTAGGCATGATTTCACTTTAAAAAATTCAAACCACATTGATAAATCTTAATCAATATTCTAAAATACTCATAAATCATTCTCAAGGCATGTTCAAACTTTATTGCTTTTTACACTCATACACAGGCTAATACATGAGTATTAGACTTGCATACCCAATCTCCTTAACCCTCATTTGATTATCCACTCTCTTATATTATTTAATATTTTTTGTGATTTTTCCCATATGAACATCTATTATTGGTTAAACATAGGAAGCAACCCTTTACATCTACTTTTTGGCTTAAGTTCAAGATGAAGACCTATAAGTTTGGACCTATAGGTCTACCTTTTATTTAGTTGATTATTAGAACACCTTCTTAAGATTTTGGACACATATATTTTACTATTAATTATCATTTATTATAACACCCTATCAATAATTTTATTTTCCTCCAACCAATAATTATATCACTTCAACTTCTCCATTCACTTTCATAGACTGTATGCAATCAACTCATGTCTTTAGAAGTTTGTGCATATAATTTTGATATATTTATCATGCATTCATGATTTTAATGTGGTAGTGAGGGGTTATTAAATTTTTAATGAGTGTATCTAATTTGATATTAATTTCAAAATTATCAAAACACCTTTAATACATTACTCCATTATTACAGACAACTAGCATACACATAGTCATCAAAATGGATGAACATTGTGAGATTTCTTGGAGGAGGTGTTATTGGAGTAGAAAAATAAGACATAAAAGTATTTTAGATAATGAAATGGATTATAACATGAAATTCAACCTTAAACCATCACTTCATACAAGGAGCATCCTAAAAAAATAAATAAATGATAGTGACTTCTACAAACTATGTAAGAGGTAGTTTTTATTGCCAAGAGACCTCCCACACATGCCATCTTGATGGATGAACATGTAATATGGTTCTTAATACCTATAAGGACATTTTAAAATTATTCTCCTACAACTAATGAGTTCAAACTTGCACTGTAGTTGGACAAAACTAAGTCTATGGGGATTTAAGCCTCAAAAAGTCACCTTAGCTCCTTATTGATTGTTCATAAATCTAAGGAGATCAATCCAATAAACAAATACACAAATTAGAATCCCATATGGGTCCAAAAATATATCTAAAATATTATCCCTTGACTCCACCTATAAAAACTATACCATGCATCTTAAAATAGACTTCACAATCTTTTTAAGGGAGTGATGGAGGAGAGATAGAGATTTCTACAACTTTGAGACTTGAAAACTGATCCAAGTTTGGAATACAACCTATAGAATCCAAAGGGACACATATGTAAGTCCATATAAGTGAGTGAAATATGCCCTCTAAAGCATTGAAAATAAGATTTTGACCATTTTATACCATGTTGACATATATGATATTTATTTAAATGCTCTAGGGACTATTTAGAGTGTTATTTTATGTACCCTTTATTGTGTAAGGCTTTGACATACATGAAAGTTAGAAAAAATCACATTTTTCTCATTTTCTCATACCTTAAAGTATATAAATCAAACTTAAAATTTCCAAATCAACATGAAACACTTTAATAAGTTAACTAAGGCATTAAATGACCTTTAAGGACCCCTAATTATTTATGACACCACTTGACCAAGTTTCATGACTTCATGACATGGCTAGGCCACTATATGACCAAAATAAGACATTGCCTTAATTTCTCCAAACTTACCTTAAACAATGCTAGTAAGGTTTTAATAAGAATTTTTGAAGGCTATTAAGGCATGACAAAGATTTTAAATATGTTATCAAAACATGACAATAAATTTTTTGCCTATAGGGGTTGACATTTTGACCTTGGGGGTCAAAATTGGTTGATAGTTATCATAACTAGTCACCTAGATTTTGATTCTAGTTTTATAACTATCTATTACTTGATTATGTAAAATATGGAGGATATAACTCTATAATGTATTTAAATAGAAATCCTAATCAAAATTCAAGTAGATAAAAATCTAACATCCTAGTTTATGCTTTATTTGGAAGAAAATGAATCCATAAAGGAATATTTTTTGCACTTTCTTTGTGAATTAAATGATATTGTTGTTTCTTATAATACAAGTGGTGAAATTTTCTTCCTCTCTTTGAAGAATAATCTACCTTAGAGTTATAATCAATTTATTTAAAAAATTGGTATTATTGAATTTAGCTTAGCCTTAATATTTGCTCACATTCAAAGAAAAAATTAAAAAAATTGTAAACTTTACTCACTTGATCATGATATGTTCAAATTAAAAATATTATTTACTTTTATGTTATATTTTTAAAATATATTTCCTAAATGATTTTCTATTTTTTATCTATGACAAAATCATGGCATTAAATATGGAAAATGATTCTTAAGGATTAGAATAAAGTTAAGATTCTTCATCAGAATGTTTTGATTTAGAACAAAATCATGATTTTTCATTAAATTCCAAATTAGAACAATCTTATTCATTTGATATACCTAATTAATCATTTAAATCTGATTCATTTTATGATAATACACTTTTATTAGGAGAAATTATCCCTAATATTATTTTAGCTATGGATAATTGGAAATGTTATTAGCTTTTGAAGAATTTTGAATTAGAAAATCCAAATTTAGATAAGGAAATTTCTTTGGAGTTTAAATCTGCTTTCTTTCCAAAAAAAAATCTTCTCTTTATGACTTTATCAATATTTATAATAATCTCAAATCTAATTCAATTATTTTGGATATTTTTCCTATCATTCTTGATTTGAAAAATAATGCTCAAGATGAATGTTTAGATATCTTTGATATTATATTAATTAATATATCATGAGAAAATAATTTTGAAGATCTTGATGTTATATATATTGAGAGAAGCAATCAGTTGACATAAATTGATTATGATAGGTTTGATTTTCCATATTTTTCACATCATGATGCAATATTAATAAGTGAGTATGATGTATTTATTTATTTTTATTTTCTAAAACTAGAGTCAAGCTATTTTATTAATAACATAGATTATGAATGTTTCAAATTTTCCCACCTTCTAGAGTTTGAAAGAATAATTCACATTGAATAAGTGAACTCTAATTTTTTAAAAACTATTCAATAGGGATCAATATGGAAGATACACTAAAACAAATAAATAATGTTTTTGGATTAAACTTATTTTTATTATTACTAAAAAAATATTAATCTCTTTTTGAATCAATCAAATAATATTTCATATACATTGCAAAAACCATAAATCACTAAAACCAAACATAGTGATGACTCAGTTGATTTTTTTATTCAAGGATTTATGATGTGTTTATCATATTGTATTGATGCATTTAAATCTTATATTATGACATATGTTGAATAAATTCATGCTGAAATCAATTTTTTATATTATAAATATACTAAAAGAGATCACTTATCGATTATTTTTATACTATTCTCATGGATTAAGCCTTATTAATTTACTTTTTTATCTCTCAATTTTGGTTTATCCTTTGTTTTGAATCACAATGGGAGATTTTTTATGTTGGTTCAATTGTTTCACTTATCTTTAATTTGTATATATTTTATCATTTTTGGTTCATTATTTTATGCTGTTTCTTTTTTTTTAAATTTTGTTTTGGCTTGACATTTGTTGCATTTGTGAGTTCTTATCATTACAAAGGAAAATAACATAGGCAATTTATTAGATCAATGTATCTCATTACTGAATTATTATCACTTGATCATATTTAGATAATTATTTATGATAAATAAGTATTGAATATTAATGTGTTATGAGTGTTACTAAAATTTAAAATTTGTATTCCTGGCTATGCATTGGTTTTTCAACAAGCCTAAATTTCCCTATTATATTTTTCCTATTATTTTATCCACAATAAAAATAATAATTCATATTTAAATAATTCACTCTCTTAAATGAATTATCACATAGCTACTTGAGAAATTATTCAACCTAGATTGCACTCTCGAGTTGATTCTAATTTAAAAATTGTTTACAACCCAATTCCACAAGTGAGACTAGCTAACAAGGTCATGAGTGTTATGCCTATTTTTATCACCCCATGTTTTTTAAATTAATGACATGATTATGTCCAACCATATGTTGACATTTTTTATAATTTTATATCATCTAATAGGGGACAACTTGTTTATATTGATTTGAGTTGTCATTTTCTATGTGCATATGAATATGAAATATTATTATATTTGAGTGGTTTTTTTACTCATGACATTGATTTAAGATAGTGCATATCATAAGTTGATTATTTTTAAATTTTAAATATATTGAGATAATAAAATTGTTGATATTTCATTTTATGTATGAACTTGGTTGTCATTAATACTTAGTCTTGTGAATGAATAGTTGGAAATTTAGTTGCAATCAAGTCATAATATACTTGAATATATTTATAAATGTTGTATGTGACATTATTATTTCATAAATAATTTGTTTTTAAATATTAAGATCATCTATATAAAAATATATTTCTAATCCTCTAGCTAAAATCTATAGTCTTCAGGTGCAATAGATTTTCTTACACATTGTTGTAATTTGTCTTGTTCATGTCAAAGTGTTCATATTATTCAAGAAAAAAACAAGGTTATAATGACTAAAAGTGAAAAAATAATGGTTTTAATAGTATTTTTTTACAAGGTTTCCATGATTGTTTTTATAAGTCCAAGAATATGCATTTTCATGATGTATTAGAATATACATTGTAATGGTTTATAATTTAGATCCTTCAAGCTAATCCTTGGTGGAGTGATTGATTTTTTTACTAGTTCAAATAACATACAAAATATAGCATAAGGGTTTTTTAAAAATGATAAATGTTCAAAGGTTTTGAACATTTTCATTTGAGTGATAAATCATTATTTTAGCTTTTAATACGAGCATTGGCTCTATGGAGATTTATGTAGTAAGTGGTGTAGATTTAGTGGTGAGTTGTTTTTAATTATAAATTTAATGTCAGTATGATACTTGGACCTTAGAAAATGGGTGGTAACTTTATTAAGGTGATAAATTGATCACTAAGTGTTTTAAATATACATACTTTTTGCTGGTAGCTTCATTCATCTTAGCAAGGTTAATGTCCACTAAAATCATGGACATGTCATATGAGGCTCATTAATATCAGCTATGGAAACTTCCAAAGAATAAAAGTTCTATTTTTCTCATTAATTACATAATTTAATAAAGCCTTCATGTGAAAATGGGGCTTTGTGCATTTTATGGGTTGACTTGAATGATGATTTTATCATTTTTCTAGTTATTAAGTGTTTTTGGCTTCATCATGTACATAAATCTTGTTTTTCTATAGACTGCATTCATATTTCTTTAGGTCTTAGTAAAGAGATATTTAAATATAATTTTTTTTTTATAAATAACTATTATTTTATCTTCATGTATATTATTATTTCATGAATGCATATTATGGATAAAATGAAAAGAGACACAATGTAGTGTATTTTGATTGAAATACAGTGAGTCAGTGGATGGTAATTATTTCACTATAATTGATTTTTCTCTTACATGTTTAGTTTTATAAATGAGTTTGGTGTTTTACATACAATGTTAATGTCATGGAAAACTAATAATTTTCTAGGTTTTATTTGCATACTATTTTGAAAGGAATAAATGTTGAATGTGATATGTGGTTCAAATTTGTGTATATTTGAACAACTACACACATTTTTCATATGAAAGGAGGTTTTTTGCTTGAAAAAATTAAAACCATGAATATGGGGTGACATGATCAATGTTATCATTGGTAATTTCAATTTTCTCAAGTTAAAATTTTATTTGTGGGTCGTGTTTGATAGAATGATTTTGGGATATTATATTTCATTATTTCAAGCCATGAGGTAATATGTTTCCATCCACTTTTAGTTTTGGGTATTTTTTACATAATGTGAGAAGAAAGTAATCTTAGTGACCTTGTATAAAATAAATGGCAAAATGGGTATGTTATGACACTAAGGTATTTTTGAGATAATGATAATATATGTCCTACATTCAAAATGTTAAAATTGTAGTTTTTTGGTCTCATTGATATCCAAACCTATTATGCAAATTATTGTTCTTGGTCTCTCCATTATTTTCAAATTGAAGAATTGGTTGATATTGAATAGTATTAAGAATTAATAATTTTCATATAATGATGATAAGGTAGTATGTTTATTTTAAAAAATAGTGTGTTATCCTTTTTTAGTGCATTCAGTTATTTGAAAGGAAGGAAATGCACAACTCAAGGTTTTATAAAGCAATTTTTCCTTTGATAAATTTTCAAAAAGGGAAGACTAGTTACATACTTAAATTTTTGTATTATTTGACTATTTTATGGATACACTAATAAAATGTTTTTTGAGTATATATGAACATTGATATAAACTGGTATATAGGACATCATGTAGTAAATCTGATTATAGTTATTTATTTTTATATTAAATTTATCATTATTATGGATATATGCCTTATCGTTTGTTAATGTTCAAATAGGTTCAAACTATTTGAATATTATCTTTTATTGAATATTTATGATATGCATGGTTTACATGACTGTTAAAATGATGTAAAATGAGTCAAGGTCCCTCACCCATTAGAAATGTTAATTGGTCTATTATATTTAATTTGAAATCTTGTATTTTATTTAAATCTCAATTTATAACTTTAAGTTGTGAACTTTATAGATTTTTTATTTGATAGGTAATGTAATTTTGGTTTTATATGGATTCAACAACCAAAATTTTATACAAAATAAGACATAAAGTCATAAAACATGTCTTACAGGCTACCAAATGGAAGACCAACAACAAAAAATAACTAATAATGACCAACAAGAAAGTATAATAGACAAAAAAACAAAATATAAAGTACCCTAGAAATAAAATTAGACCTCCTCTAAGATGTATTTATCCTTTGAAGAGGCTTGTTCATTATACTTGTTATTCTCTAGTAGTGGATCCTGATTAGTTTTTCTCTAGCTACATTTAGAAGGGCCCTCTAAAATAGTCTATATTAACTTTGATTGAGGGATTATTTTTATTATTTTTGACTTTAAGGAAGGATGGATGTATTTTTTAAGATCCTAACTCACTCCAATATTCCCTTCTTTTTTGACTGAGTAACATTCTTTTCTTTTTCCCTATCCATCTCCTATTTGATCTTGATTGTTTCTACCTTCAATTTGGTTCAATATTTTATGAAGGATGAAATAGAAAACCCTATGCCTTTCAATTTCTCCAATAAAATACCTAGTTTCCTACTCTAATTAGAGATTTTTTCCACCAAACTATTAAATCCCCTACTTCTATGACTGACCATTCCTTTTTATGAGATGGTCATATTTCTATATTTATTTTTTGATGAGACTTGGGGGAGCATAGAAGGGAGTTGGAGGAGAGTTTATTTGTCAAAGGGGGAGGAGAATTTTAGGAGGGTTTGGGATGGGGAGCCTTATTCATATTTTGGTAGTCCAAAATCTTCCTTAGAAGGGTCGTCAACTAGGGTATTCTCAAGAAGGGTGTCTTCCACATAAGTATCTTTTTCTAGGGAATCTTCATCTAAGGGAATGGTTTTTCCACATATTATTTCACCTTATTAGATGATTAGGAGGATGAGGCCATGTTGAATAATATCATTTTTATCACTAATTTAGAAAGTGAGGATTCTATCTTTGAGGGATTTAAAGAGGTAATATGGTAAGATGATTCTTAACCCCAGAAATAATTAAGAAGTGAAAAGTGGTGAAAAAATATCAATGTATATTTTCATTCTAGTCTAAAGTATTTCATGATTTGTAAACATACCTTTATCCATCTACGAGGAAGGTCATGCCTAGGAAAACCCTTTTTATCAATCTTCAACACTGCATCTATCCTAACAAATTTATGCATTAATTCCAACATAAGACTTTTATATTTATATTCTTTCACTCCTTTACATGGAATCTCAATGGCTTCACTGATGCTTTATTCAAAAGCTATGATTTTCACTCCCCTCAACTTCATGGTTCATTTATTCTAGGTGATAATAAATTCCTTAGAAATAACCTCATCATGACCTTTTGTCCTCAACATAAATTACATTAGGGCCCTTTTGCTTAGATTATTCCATAATTTCTTAATCCCCTATGCCTCAATGTATGAAATCAGTTCCATATGATCATGGTATCCACCCATTGGAGATTGAATGTCACTTATCCCTCTCTTATTATTATGATGGACAATTTTGGAAAAATATCAAATAGTCAAACTTAAAGGTTATAATTAATGTTGAGGGTGTAGAATCTAAAATCCTTGATTCACCAATTATAAAACTAGGGGGATTTCCATACAACTTGAAATTAAATTACCATGTGATATCTATTTATTGTGAATTTAAGGCTTGTATATGTCATCATTGGTAATTATTTTTAAAATATGGGCTAGGATTGAGTTGGCATCATCCCAAGTGGCCATTCTTTTACTTCCAACCCCATAGTTGGATAGGCAGTCTATTGTAGTGTTTCCCTCATAGAAGATATGGGTGATACAAGACTCATTAAAGGTGTGAATAATGATTCTATATGATGATCATTGTTCCTAATATTGAAGTTTGGAATTGATGTTATCATTAATGCCAAAGGTTCTTAAGAAAAGTATTCATGAGGTCATTGAAGAATGTTCTTATTTGATATAATAATTGAGAGGTATGAAATTTTTTGAGGAGTATGTAAGACATGTGAAAAAGTTATAAGAGCATAAATAAATGTTTCAAGGTCAGTTGTCAAGTTTCAAGATCTTGAGAGGCCTAGGCATGACACTATTCATTACATGAAGAAACCTTGTGATAAGGTATGAGCTTAGTGGCCTAGTGAGATGTATGAAAAGAGGCATAAATGGATGTATTAGGTTGTTTTATCATTAATATGAAGCATTGTATAAATCATGAGAGTCTTAGAGTGAGCCTAAAGGGATAGGACCTATAGACTAGGTATGCAATTAGACCACCTCTAGACCTTGCTTGGCCTAATGAAGCATCATGATCTATTTTAAAGGCATATGAGGGATGTTTGAAATTATTTTATAATGTGATATGTTTTTTGATCATGTAAGTGAGGTGGAGAGTGAATGAAAATATGCTTCAGGGTTAGTTTCAAGTCTTAATGTGATTTGTAGGTCCAGGTCCAAGTAAGTAAAGAGAGTGATGGAGGCCAAATGAGGTATGAGTTTCATAATTCAAGATAAGTATGGAATTTGTTTTATAGGTATGTCATTTTTTTTAAAGTATGTTTACCAATTTATAGGTCAAAATTTGATTTTTAAGGTAAAAAAAAGTGTTTTGAGGTCTTTCATGTGCACAAAATGAAGGGTTCTCAACTCGAGAAGAACTTTCAAGTGTTTCATAGAACATGTAATCTATACGTGGGAACCTAATATATTAATGGTAGATGGTTAAGGGTATTAGATAATATATCTAGGCATTAGTTTTGAAAATGAGAGGAAATCCTTTATAGATAATCATTAACACTAGAAAAAGTGTTAACCCTCTCTAAAACCCTAATATTGACTTGATGTGAAATATCATGTTCTAAAGTGATAAAAATTGATTAGAGTGTCTATTTTAGATATTTGATAATGAAATATACTCTCTAAATTATTTATAAGTTTGATTGGTTTATTAGGTGAGTGAGTGGACCCTATAGGAAAGGCTTTATTTCTCAAAGATTTGTTGTAGTTACCATAGTTGACCAAGTCAAAGTTGATAAATGAATAGATGAAAAATATTAAGACTAGTATATTATTTACATGGTGGTTTTTGAGTATTTTATATCCCTTATGTTTTCTAAACTAGTTATACAAGTTGACTAGTCACTAACAAGCCTAATGGTGCAAGCAATGAGAAAACTAGGCAAAAGTGAGAAGGTGATTAGGGTTGTGTTTCATGGATTAGGCATGAATATAAGTGCATGGATATTATTTTTTAAACATTTAATACATGTTAATATTGAATATAATATTCGGATTTCATTGTATATATATAAAATTTGCTCTCAAGTTGACTTGTCTAGTTCAATGAGGTCTATGTACAGTGAGGTCATGAGATTAGTTTGCAAGAACAACATTGATATTAGCACTTATGATATATTTATTGGAAGTTATTTTAATCCTATTTTAACATCATATTAATGAATTTGAATTTATTTAGTATGCTCTTTCATGTTTCAGAATTTCATGTTTCCATGACTGTGTTTTGAGGTTAGTTGGTAATTCTAAGTGGGCTCGTTGCAGAGAAGGGTTTGAGTCCTTTTTCCTTGTATTGTGAAGTAAAAAACTCATGGTTATTATATTAAGGTCATGTATCTTATGTATGTGTGATTTTTTTCCATGTTTTTTTTTCAAAATTTTCCTTTTGCTTTAGTTATTTAAGATAATTTTTTTGGGTATGTATAGACCTATTATGAACAATGTTTTGAGAAGAGGTTCAAGTAGTGGTTTGACCTAAAAGATGTTTTGGACATAAAGTGAAGTTTGATAAGGTATATTTTACTTACATATGATATTTTTATTTTTTATTATAATTTTGAGAGTGTTTCAAGGATTCTAAAGGGTAACATGTGCCAATGAAGGCCTAATTGAATTAGGTCTCCTTAAGGCATAAAAGGGTTTTTTTGGTCCTATATGATATGAATAACCTATTATAATGTTTGATTCATAATTTTTACATGTAATAATGCCTATTTAATTGAAAATATAATTTGGAGAGTGTGTATATCTGAACAAAAGGTGTATGATCAAGAGCCTAGTATAAGAACAAGGCCTAATAGGCCTAATTGCTAGTTAGTGAATGTATGAGTTGAAGTGGAAGATATATCACTTTTAAGAGATAAAATAGGTATTTTATATCATCATCAAGGTTTATATAAATTATCATGAAGATAAAATATGGGTACTTTAGATGACTATCAAGGTCAAATGACCTAATCTATCTTAAAGAGACCTAATTGAGCGAAGGAACCTAGAAGGTAGTTTGAGAGGGCTAAAAGTGTGAAGAGATAAAGAGGTGGTGATAATAAGTTGATTGATAAATAATATGTCATAAATGTGATCAATGAAATGATGTGTTTGAGTTTTTATTGAGTCATCTAGGGGGTTGGTGTTTATTTGCAAGTAGGTGCTTGTTAAAGCCTAGTCAAGTGGGTGTTTGGCTAATTGGGGTTGGTACTTCAAGTGAAGTTGGTGATTCAATAAATATTGATTTTTGTCTTATAAGATTGATATCCATTTGAATCATCAGTGGGTTTTCTTCTCTATGAGGGTTTCACACTCAAATAAGTGTTCTATGTATTATGCTCTTATCTCATGCTTATGGTTCTTAATATGTTGTTAGTTTACTATATTGTTTTGATAGTTCATTAATTATAAAGTAAAGTTTTAAAAGTTTTGAAGTCTGATTTACCCCCCTCTCAATCATTATGCTTCCAATAGTTGGTATCAGAGCCTGGTCCTTTGAGGTAAGTCTAATAGTTTGAAGGTGATCCTAAGAAGCACAAGAATGTCTTGTGATCAATAGCAAGAAGATAACTTATATGATGAATAATTTACTATGATAGTAAAGAAGGAAAAACTAAAGTAGATCTTGAATCTGAGCTCATAAGTGCCCTTGATGATTTGAAACATCAAAAGAATACTATCAGGGATATTAGGAGTCAATTAAAAGGGATAAACACAAGATTTAAATCAAAGGAAGTTGAGTATGATAAATTAAAGGTAGGGTTATATTCCTTGAAGGTTGAGAATGGGTATCTCATAGGCAAAATGAGAAAGTTTGAGAGAGAGAGTGTGAGAAGTTATAATAAGTCAAGAGTACCAACATGAAAATACCAATCATGTAACCCAATGTAATAAAGGATAAGTCATCATAGAATCATGGTAAGTACATAAATGTTATATGTTACATCTATTACAATATATGACATATTATAATATTATGCTCCAAAAGAGTTAGGAGCTCCATAAGATTAAACAAGACATATGAAGCTCCTAAAATTCATAAAAAAGGAACAAACATTGGTATGGAAGATAAAGCAAGTTAGGATGGATTATATTGAGCTCAAGAAGTAAGATGGATTATTTTCTAAGGAGTAATAAAAGACCAAAGAGGAATATATACTACCTTAGACTACCTTTCAAATTCAAGATGAAGGCATAAAATGGTATATAGATAGTGGTATCTCAATCTACATGATAAGAGATAGAAATAAGTTCATCTCATTAAAAAAAAATGTTGTAGGAATAGTGAGGTTTGAAGACAACACCAATACCAATAGTTGGTAAAGGTGTCTTGATTTTGGACAATGGAAAAATCAAGACATAAAATTTGTTGTATGTGGAAGATTTAAAACATAACATACTTAGTGAAAGTCAAATGTTTAATAAAAGAAACATAATAAAATTTCATGATAAAGGGTGTGAGATAAGGAGAGCCAAATCATGAATGTTAATTGCTAATGCCAAGAGGACTGAGAATTAAATAATATCAAGAAAGAGAGATGTTTCAATAACAAGATAGATGAAAGTTACATATGTCATAGGATGTTAGGTCACCTAAACCTTGACAACCTATTTAATATTATCACTAAGAATTATGTAAAGAACATGCCTAAGATCATCAAACCTATAAACATACTTTGCAAGGCATGTCAACATGGTAAGCAAACTAAAAAAAGTTTCAAGTCTAAGGAGTATTCTAATACAATACCCTTGTAATTAATACACACTAATATCTATGGCCCTATAAGAATTCAAAGCATTCAAGGATATATCTACTTTATGTTATTCATTAATGATTACATAACAAGACTTGGGTTGCATTCTTGAAAGAGAAATCAGAAGCCCTTGACAAGTTCAAGGCATTCAAGGATTTTGTTGAGAATGAGAAGAATGGGAAGATAAAGTTCCTAAGATCTGATATAGGAGAGTTTTTTTCCAATGAATTTTATGACTTATATGAGGTTCATGGAATAAGGAGACAATTCTCAACAACTAGGATGCCTCAGTAAAATGTGGTTGTAGAAATAAAGAATAGGATAGTTCAAGAGATGGATATAACTATGCTAAGTTAATCTGTATTATATAATGGCTATTAGAGAGAGGTAGTAAGCAATGTTGTATATATTTTTAATAGAATATAGATAAGGACTAATGGTAATAAGACTCCTTGTGAACTATGGAAGGGTAGACCTACCAATGTGGAACACTTTAGACTATTTGGGAACAAATATTTCATCAAAAGAGATGATGAAGACATTGAAAAGTTTGATTCCAAATATGATGAAGGCGTATTCTTATAATACTCATCAATGAGCTCAACATATAGATGTTATAACAAGAGACTACAAAAGATAGTGGAAAACACCAATCTTAATATTGATGAGACAAATAAATCTCACTCACAAACAAAGAACACTTAAGAGAATCTATACTTGAAAAATGAAGAGGAGGCTATAGAGGTTTATGAGGAAGAAGAATAAGTTGAATAAAGACAAGACTCAAAAGGGCCCTCAAGACTATGCAAACTAGGAGAAGACTGATAAGTAATCTAAATCAAGAGAATATTGATCTATTATCTGAGATTGAACCTAAGAGTCTTATATAAGAAAATAAATAAAATTTTGGATAGGTGAAATGAATGAAGAGTTAGATCAAATAGAGAAGAATGAGGAATTAGACCAAATAGAGAAGAATGAGACTTGGGAACTAGTTCTTAGGCCTAAAGATAAGGATGTAATTGGCAAAAAATGGGTGTTTAAAAATAAGTTTAATGAAGATAGATATGTCACTAGTAAAAAGGTCAGATTGGTATGTAAGGGATATGAACAATTTGAAGGGGTAGACTTTGAGGAAACCTTTACACTAGTAGCAAGATTAGAGGCCACTGGATTATTTCTAGCATATGCAAGTTTCAAAAGATTCATGGTATACTATATGGATGCCAAATCTACCTTTTGGAATGGGAATTTGGAAGAGGAAGTGTAAATTGAGAAACCTAAATGATTCTCACTATAAAATGACAAATAATATGTTTGCATATTGAAAAAGGCTCTCTATGTTCTAAATAAATCTCCTAGATCTTGGTATGCTAGGTTGGACAAGTATCAAGTGGATTAAGGATTCAAAATAGGAGTTGTAGATAGTAATATATACATCAAAATAGAAGATGACCATTAACTGATAGTAGTTGTCTATGTGGATGACATCATCTTTGGTGGAAATAATGAGAACATGACCAAGGCCTTTGTAGAAATGATGAATTAATAGTTTTATGTGTCCATGCTAGAAGAACCACCATTATTTATTGGGTTAAAAATCACTCAATTTGAAAAGGATATAGTCATATCACAATCCAATTCTATAAGAGAGATGTTGAAGAAGTTTGAGATGAAATATTTCAAGGAAGTTAGTACACCCATGATCATAAGATGTAATTTGAGTAAGGAAGACAAGTCTTTAAAGATCAATTAAAAGTCATATAAGTCAATGATTGGAAGTTTCTTTTACACCACTACCTCTAGACCTGATATCATGTAAGAAGTAGGTCTTCCATGAAGACTTACAGAAGATCCCAAGGAGAATAATTTGAAAGCATTCAAAAAGATACTCATGTATCTTAATGGGACTAAGTATTATGTATTATGGTAATCAATAATTAAGAAGTTAAATTTGATAGCTTGCATAGATTCAGATTGGGTAGGAAGTATAGATGATAAGAAAAATACTAGTGGAGGAACCTTTTTCCTAGGTGGGTACATAGTTTTATGGATAATCAATAAAAAACCATCAATATCATTATTCACTTGTGAGGTTGAGTAAATTGCATTATATTCATGTTAAACTCAATTCCTATGGATGAGAGAGACCCAAAAACATTGCAAGGTGGAGTATGATGGTCCTAGCCCTATCTATTATGACAATACAAGTGTTATAAGCATCTCAAAGAACCCTATCATGTATTCAAGGACCAAACACATTACCATTAGGTATCATTTTATAAGAGAGTAGGTGAGTGAAAAAAGTTTCAAAATTGAATATGTTTCTACATAGGATCAGATTGTAGACATCTTGACCAAACCACTTCCAAAAGTAACTTTTTAACACCTAAGACAAGAATTGGGTGTAATTATTACCCCTAGAAATCATTAAAAAATTCAAGTACTTAAGGGGAGATAATCATTCTCATTATCAAAAAGAATAGGTGAGTTTTTATAATACATTATGAATGGAGATAGGGGACATGTTTGTGTTATGTCTCATATATTCATAGGTCTTATGTGTTGAGGTTTTTCGATTGTAAGGAGTATGATCTAAGGAGTTGTAAATATCTCTTTGTCATTTATGTCAAAGGGGGATACAGAATAAAATGGGGAGATAATAATTATTAGTATACAATATGTTTTTCCATCAATGATAAAAGGGGAGATTATTGAGCATTGTTCTTATATTTTAATTTTGGCATTGATGTTGTCATTGATGTCAAAGGTTCTTCAAAAAGGTGTTCATGAGGTCATTGAAGAATATTATTGCTATATGGAATAATTTATAAGTATTAAATTATATAAGAAGCATGTAATACATGTGATCAAGGTAAAAAAGCATCAATAAGTATTTCAAGGTCAATTGTCAAGTTTCAAGATCTTGAGAAGCCTAGTCATGACACTGATCATTGCATGAAGAAACCTTGTGAGAATGTATGAGCTTGGTGGCCTAGTGAGATGGATGCATAGAGGCATAATATTTTGTATGAAGTTGTTTTAAAATGCATATGAGGTATTAGATCACTCATTAGAGTCTCAGAGTTAGCCTATAAGAATAGGACATATAGACCTAGTATGCAACTAGACCACCTCTAAACCTTGCTTGGCCTAATAAGGCATCATGATCTATTGTCAAGGAACATAAAGGATGTTTTAAAAAAAATTAGCATGTTATATTTTTTTTGATAATTTAAATGAGGTAAAGATTGCATGAAAAGAGGTTTGAAGGTCAGTTTCAATGCCTAATATGGTTTGTAGGTCAAGGTCCATCAAACAAGAAGAAAGACAATGAAAAAATGACGTAAAAGTTTAATATTTAAAGATAATTGTGAATAAATGAGTGTTTTCAGAGGTATTTAATGGTTTTTCAAGTATGTTTACCAAGGTTAAGGCAAAAATGGTGCTTTGAGGTATTTATTATGCATAAAATGAAGGGTTCTCAACCTAAGAATAACTTTTAAGTGTTAATTGAAACATATAAACTATTAATGGGAAAATAATATATTCATGTTATATGGGTAAGGTTCTTAGATAATATGTCCAATTATTAGTTTTAAAAATAAAAGGCAATCCTTTATGAACAATCATTAACACCAGAAATAGTGTTACCCTCTCTAAAACCCTAACACTGACCCAATGTGAGAGATATTATTATTAAGTGATAAAAATGGATTGGATTGGATATTTTAGATATTTTATCTGAATTCAAATCTCTTAGGCATATCTAGGTGTAATTGGTTTGTTAGGTGAGTGAGTGGACCCTATAAGAAAGGCCTTGTTTCTCAGAGATTTGTTGTAGTTCTTAGATTTGACCAATTCAATGTTGATAAATGAATGGAGGAAAATATTGAGACTTGTATTTTATTTCCATGTTGGTTTTATATTAAGGTATATCCCTTAGGTGTGCTAAACTGGTCATATAAGTTGATCAATCACTAACAAGGCTAATGGTGCAAACAGTGAGAAAACTAGATAGAAGTGAGAAGGTGATTAGTGTTGTGTTATCATGGATTAGGGATGAATAAAAGTGCATGGATACATTTTTAAATAAATTTAATAAATTTTAATATTTTATATAATATTTGGAGATCATTGTATATATAAATAATTTGCTCTCAAGTTGACTTATCTAGCTCAGTGAGGTCTCCTTAAGGCCTAAAAGGATTTTTATGTCCTATATGCTATGAACAACCTATTTTAATGTTTGATTAATTTTTTTGGAATCTAATAAGGCATATTTTATTTAAAATATAAGTTTTAAAGTGTGTACATCTGACCAAGAGGTGTATGAGCAAGAACCTAGTATAAGAATAAGGCCTAATAGGCCTAATTTGTTAGTGAATCTATGAGTTGAAGTGGAAGATATAACACTTTGAAGAGATAAATGAGCTATTTTAGAAAATCATAAGGGTGAATAGAAAATATCATGAATATATAACATGGGTATTGTATATTAGTATCAATGTTAAATGACCTACTTTGCCTTGAAGGAACCTAATTGAGTGAAGGAGCCTAGAAGGCAATTTGAAAGGGCTAAGAATGTGAAGAGCTAAAGAGGTGGTCATCATTAGTTTATTGAGGAAAAATATGTCCTCATAGTGATCAAGACAATCAAATGATTGATTTTATGCTTATTTTTCTAGGGGTTTGGTGCCTCCTTGAAGTAGGTCTTTACTAAATCCTAGTCAAGTGGGTGCTTGACTAGTTGGGGTTAATGCTCTAAGTGAAGTTGGTGCTTCACTAAATATTGATGTTTGTCTTATAGGACTATAGTATATTTGCATCATAAGTAGTTTTTCTTCCCCTTGAGGGTTTTCCATTCAAATAATTATTTTATTTGTAATGCTCTTATCTCATGCTCATGGTTCATATTGTGTTACTAGTTTACTATACTATTTTGATAGTTCATGAATGATAAGATAAAGTTATAAAAGTTTTGAAGATTTATTCACCCCCTAGTCATTATGATTCTGACATGGGCATCATAATTTATCGATTTGATAGGTAAAACTTTATAGATTATGGATTAGACTAATTAAATTTTAAAATTCAGTTCATATAAACTACAACTAATTAAATTTACTTATAACTTGAATCATAACCACTTAAAAATGATAATCAATTTATAAAGAAATTATAGACACATAAAAAGGAGATAAAAATATAGGTATCAAGAGATATTATAAGTTTGAAATTTTTTCATCATTCTTCTTATGTGAAAGTATCTTTGAGATCTAATTATCATTTACAAATAGACAAAAAAATATATTCTTTGATAGTGAAGTAATCTACTTGAATAACATAGATATACCTAGGTTTCTTGATTTATACATAACTAATTATCTAAAGATTATGAAGAATTAATATCACTTGATGATTGTAGATATGAAATAATATGCATAGACCATCATGTACTCAACCCAAATAATTATGAATACCTCACATATTATGAAAATTTATTGAACTATTGATTGTAATTTGATTTTCAATTGAAGATTTTTTTAATCAGAATCAATTTTATTTCTCAATAAAGTTTCCTTTATACCCATAAGTCAATTCTTGTACTAAGTCTCAAAATATTTATTTTACGTTAGTTTAGTTTACCTTTTTATTTTAGATTTGTTTATTAATTTCTCACTCTTAAGATTTTTAGTTCTTTTAGCCTTTTTCCCTCCTATTATTATTTTTTTCTTGTAGTTTCTTAGTCGTAAATTATTTCTCTTATTTTTATAGTTATACCATTCTAAATTTATTATTTTTAACTTACTAATAATAGTCTTAAGTCTTAATTAATTTTAACATTTAGACCAGTTTTAGATCAATTTTTTTTAGGTGTTTTATATTATTATTTTCAGTTATTTTATATTAATTTCATCCTTGTAGTGTGAACATTCATATTAGATACAACTTACAGCAAATCTGAGTATTATGTTCTTCAAGGGATTGTCTAAACTATAACCTTTGGTATGTTAGATAGGTCAAATGATAGTTTATATTTGATTTGAGAATTTATTAAAATACATTGAAATAATGATTAGAATATTTAATTAGAGCATTATTTATAAGTATTTTTCCTCTAGACATGCTCAATAATAATGTTATGTTTACTTGATTTCTATAAGCTTTATTTAGATTTATTATTGAAAATATTAATGCTAGAACTTAAAATACCCCTTTTTCACACCTTAAGACTAATTATTAGCTATAGGTCCCTTATAACTAAATTAGTATGACTACATCTTGAGCTTCATGATAGGCAAATAGGTTGATTCATTGATGTGACAAATTTTACCATCAACAAATTTGTTGAGTCGACTAGGAACTTTTAAATCAAGTTTATTTCTTTAAACAATTGTTCTGTATTGTCTTCATGATTCACATTATCATAACTAGTCCACAATTTTGAGTTAATAGTTATCATAAATGGTCATCTGTATTTTGATTCTAGTTTCATGACCTTTTCTTGCTCAATTATAAAAAATATGGATGAGCTCACTCTAGAATGGATTTACATCAAAAACTTAATCTAAAGTTAAGTATATTATAATTTAATAGCCTAGTTTAAGCTTTATTTGGAAGAAAATAAATCGATATAAGAATATTTATTGTTCTTTCTTTGGAAATTTAAATGAAATCTATATTTCTTTTAGGCCAAATGGTGAAATTTTATTCCTCTATTGGAAGAATAATATACTTGGGAGCTATAATAAACTTATTTAGAAAATTGGTATTATCTACTTTTTATCAACCTTGACATTTACCCATATTTGAAGATAAAATCAATATTTTTGTAAACTTTGCTCACTTGATCATGATAAGTTCAAATACAAAAGGTTCATTGCTTTAATGTTATATTTTGAACATATATTTATTAAAGAATTTTATATTTTCTATCTATGACAAAATCATGGCATTAAATATTAAAAATTGTTCTCAGGGATTAGAATATAATTTAGATTCTTCATCAAAATGTTTTGATTTATAATGAAATCCTAATTTTTCATCAAATTTAGAATTAGGAAAAAATGTTCTATTTGATCTGACTAATCAATCATTTAAATCTGATTCATTATATGATAATATCATTTTATCATAGATAATTATCTTTAATTTTATTTTAGATATGGATAATAGAGAATCTGATTATGTTTGATTATGTTTTGAAGAATTATGAACTAGAAAATCCAAATTTAGATAAGGAAGTTTTTTGAAATCTTAATCTACTTGCTTTACCAATGAAAATAATTCTTCTCCTTATTAATTTAACAATATTTATAATAATATCAAATCTAATTCAAATATTTATGATAATTGTCCTATCGTTATTTATTTAAAATATCATGCTCAAAATGAAATTATGATCTCTTTGACACTGAATTAAGTGTTATATCAACATAAAATAATTGTGAAGATCTTGATGTTAGAGCTATTGAGATAAACAATCAATTGAAAAAAATCAAATATGAAAGGTTTTATTTTATAGATTTCTCACATCATGATGTGATATTAACAAGTGAGTATAAAACATTTCATTATTATTCTTTTCCAAAATCAGAGTCAACATATTTGATTAATAACATATATTATGAATGTTTTATATTTTATGACCTTTTAGAGTTTGAAATAATAATTCCTACTTAATATTTGAAATCTAATTTTTTTTCAAAACTGTTCAATAGAGATCAATATTAAAGATACACTCAAACAAATAATTTTTTCTAATTGAAATTATTTTTATTCTAACTTCAAAAATATTCATCTCTTTTCAAATCAATTAGATAATCTTTCATATACATTTCAACAACCATAAATCACTAAAACCATGCATAGTGATGATTAAGCTATTTTTTATACAGAAGGATCTATGATGCTTTTATCATGTTGTCTTTATGCATTCAAATCTTATAATATCATGTATGAAGAATATATTCATGGTAAAAATGATGTTTTATATTATAACTATGTTGAAACAAATCACTTATCCATTATTTTTATACTATTCTCATGGATTAATCCTTATTAATTTACTTTTGTTATTTTTCAATTTTGGGTTATCCTTTATTTTGTCTCATAGTGGGATATTTTTTATGTTGGTTAAATTGTTTCATTTTTATTTCATTTGTATATATTTTTTTCATTTTCATTTTTCTATTTTCTATTGTTTATTTTAGTTTTGGTTTGACATTTTTCAAATTTGTGAGTTCTCATCATTACAAAGGAAAAGTCATATGAGATCTATTATATCACTGTAAGTATCTTGTTATTGAAATATTATCAATTGATCATTTCTAGATAAGTCTTTATGATAAAAAAAAGTACTAAATATTAATGTGTTATGAGTGTTACTAATTTTTAGAATTTTTATTCTAGGTAATGTATTGGTTCTTCATCCATCTTGAATTTCTCTATTATATTTTTCCTATTATTCATGGAATGCTAGATGAACAATTTATACTTGAATATTTCACTCTCTCATAGGGGTTCACACATAGCTACTTGAGAAATAATTTATCCTAGATCATGCTCTTTAGTTGATTTTAATTTGAAAATTATTTGTAACCCTATTCTATAAGGGAAACTAACTAGCAAGATCATGAGTGTTATGCCTATTTTTAGCAACCCTCATTTTTTTAAAGTCATGACATCATTAATTCCTACCATATGTTTATGTTCATCATAAGTTTAAATCTTCTAGTGGGATTGACCTTATTTGTATCAATTTGAACTATCATTTTCTATGTGTATGTGAGTATGAAATATTGTTGTATTTCAATGATTTTTGTACTTGTGACATTAATTTGAGATAGTTTACAAAATAAATTGATAGTTTAAATTGTATTGAATGAATTACAATGTTGAATTTTCATTTTTCAATCATTAGTTCTCAGTCTTGTGAATGAACAATTGGATATTTAGTTTCAATTGAGTCATGATATACTTAAACATATTTATAAATGTTGTGACACAAGTATTACATAATGCATTTAGCTTATGAAAAATGAAGAGAAGGTAAAATCAATTTTACTTTTGTTCCTCTATCTAGAATATATAATATTCAAATGCAATAGACTTTATTGCACCTTATCTCAATTTATTTTTTCCATGTTGAAGTGTTCATATTTTACAAGCATAAATAACATGGTTCTAATAAGTAAAAGTGGAGACATAAATATGGTAATAGTATTCGGTTACAAGGTTTTCATTTTTGTTTTCAAAAGTATAACAATATGAATTTGCATGATGTATTATCCTATACATCTAAATGGTTTATAATTTATATCCTTCGACCCAATCCTTGGTGGGGTGATTTATTTATTTTTACTTAGAGTTTAGAGAAGATATAAATATGGCATAAGGGTTTTTAAACAAATGTTATGTTTTCAAAGGTTTTGAACATTTAAATTTAAATCATAATTTAAATTGATTTATTTTTTAATATGATCATTAAAACTATGATTATTTTTTTAGGAAGTGGTGAATATATGGTGGTGATTTTTTAATGTTAAATTTAATGTTGGTATGAGCCTTTGAGCTTAGAAAATCAGAAGTTACTTTAGTAAAGGAATAAACTAATCAATAAGTGTTTTAAACATATGGTTATTTTTGGTTAGTGGCTTCATTCATCTTATCAAGGTTAATTTACACTAAAATTAGGGACACATCATATGAGGTTCACTAAGATCAGTTATGACAACCAACAAAGAATAAAAGGTCTATTTTGTCTTTTTTATTGCATCATTTGAACAAGCCTACATGAAAAAATGGAGTTTTGTATGTTTTGTGGGTTGATTTTATAATTTTTATGGTTATTAAGTGTTTTTGGTTTCACTTAGGTATGTACATTTTGTTTTTTATAGATTGCATTCATATTTCTTAAGGTTTTAGTAAAGAAAGATGCAGATATAATTAATTTAGTTCAAAATAACTATAATTTTCTCTATATGTAGATTATTATTTACATGCATGCATATTACAGAGAAAAACACAAGAGACAATGCATTGAATTTTGAGTGAAAGAACATGAATGAGTTAGTGGCTAGAAATTATTTAACGATAGTTGGTTCTTCTCCTATATGCTTAGTTTTTAAAAAAAGTTGGGTCTTTTGCATATAATGTTAAAGTCATGAAAAAATAATATTTTTTTGTGGTTCTTTTGAAATATATTTTGAAACAAATAAATGTTGAATGTGATATGTGGTTCAAATTTTAGTATATTTAAACAACTAAATGTACTATTTATAGGAAAGGATGCCATTACTTAAACAAATGCAAACCATAAATGTGTGGTGATATGAGTAGTGTTCTTTTAGGTAATTTCATTTTATTCAAATGGAAATTTTAATTTTAAAGTCATGTTTTATAGATTCATTTTGAGGTATTAGATTTCATTGCTTCAATACATGAGAAAATATGTTTCCATCTTATTTTAGTTCTAGGTATTTATTACATAATGTGGGAAGAAAATAATCTCAATGAGTTTTTATAAAATTAATGGAAAAATATGTATGTTATTACACTAAAGTATTTTTAAGATAATGTTAATATATTTCCTATATTTGAAATGGTAAAACAATAGTTTATTGGTTTCATTGATATCCAAACCTATTGTGCAAACTATATATATATATATATATATATATATATATATTTAAATTTATTTTATCTACACTATTTTTAAACTGAAGAATTAGTGATATTGAGTAGTATTGAGATTCAAGAATTGTTATAGAAGAATAAAAAGGTAGTGTGTTACTTTTGAAAAATAGTGTGTTATCATTTTTGAGTGCATTTAAGTCTTTGAAATGAATGAATGACATAACTCAAGGGTTTCTATAGGAAAATTTCCTTTGATAAAATTTTGAAAAGGGAAGATGATTGCATACAAAAATTTACTGTCTTATTTCACTATTGCATGCATACAATGATAAAATGTTATCTGATATATATATATATATATATATATATATATATATATATATATATATATATATATATATATATATATATATATATATATTGGTATAGATGACAACATACAACAAACTAGATTACAATTGTTTATTTTGATTAAAATTTATCATTTTTATGGATATATGCTTTATAATACATTAATGTTGAAAGAGGTTTAAACTATTTGAATATTACATTATATTGAATATTTATGATATGCATGGTTAGATGCCAATTTGAGTGATTTAAAATGAGCTAAGGACTCTCACCATTTAGAAATGTTAATTAGCTTTTAATATTTAATTTGATCTCTTAGATTTTATTTAAGTCCCAACTTATAAAGTTAAGTTATAAACTTTAAAAGTTATAAAGTAAACTAATTAACTTTTAAAATTAAATTAATATTAACTACAACTAAATAAAGTTAGTTATAACTTGATTCTACTATGCTCTTTAACTTATAATGCATCTAGGGATATGTGTGGCCAATTTTTGGCTCACACATCTTCATATTAGCTTGTTGCATTTCTCAATGTTCTTATTATGGTTGGACTATGGAATAACCATGTCTAAGTATAGTAGATATAAGAGGTAGTGGTTAGTATTTTATCATCATACTATGAATTTTGTTCTTATTTCATTATTGTGGAGGTTGCCCCCTCAAAGTATCTCAATTGTAATATTAAAGTATTCTTCTCTTTCACCAATTATTATTGTGAGTATTCTTATTATAACCTTAATTCTACCACATATAATTCTATTTTTGCAAATCATCTATGTAATTTCATTACAAGTGGTATCAAAGCATTGATTTTAGCAAGTTTTTATAGTGCATTTTTTGGGATCTAGTGTCCTAAGCACCAGTCTATAATTTTTTTAGTTTGTGAAAATTAGTAGTCTTTGGATTCATCTCTACGAGATGATCACAATGGTATATTAAACTAGTACACTTTTTTGGGTTAAAAATTTTCACCCTTTATATAATATTAGTAGTTGGATTCTTCTTAGTGAGGTGATCACAATGGTGTATTCCACCAGTACATTTTTTTAGGATTGAAACCCTCATAAGGTTTGTGTATGGATAGTCCAAGCACTCATAGATGCGAGAAATGGAAAGAAACTACAAAAACTCCTCACAAAGATGAAATGGAATCAAAAACTTTTGATCTATCTATTTTAGAAGTAGTTCAATAATTTAAGTCAGAGTTGTAGGGCATGGTGAAAAATTATGATTTTGATACAATTCAAGGGGAAATTATAGGTTTTAGAAGGGAATTAGATAACATGAAGGATAAATTACAAAAAATATATAGCCAATTGGCCAACTTGTTAGCTTAGCCACTATAAAATAATCCTCTACCACTTCAGTTTGGTTGTCCTACTCCAAATGATACCAATGCCAATTCTGGCCCTAAGCCAATGTTACCAAATGTGGACCTATGTAAGTTTGAAGGTAATGATCCACTCTCTTGGATCACTAAAATTTAAAATTTATTTGATCTACATCAAACTCCATATTCACAAAAAAGTGCTTATGCCCTCTCTCTATCTGGAACCTGAGCTATTCATTTGGTATCATTGGTTGTGTGCTCAAAAGAAAAAGAAGGGTGTCCTAGTTTCAAAGTTAGTATTTTCTAAGGAATTTTAGATCCGCTATCACAATAATGTATCTAAAAATAACTTTAGTAAAATAGCTAAGTTATTCCAAACTAAGACTATTAGGGACTACATTTATCAATTTTAGAATCTCTCCTTATGTGTAGCAGACATCATTGAGGAAAATATGACTGACCTATTTTTGGGTGGTCTCAAAGATAAAATCCAATTAGAGGTTCACATGTTTCATTCTATTAATATATCTTAGGCCATACCAAAGGCATACATGGTTGAGAAAAAAGAGTTGATTAGACAAAGACCTTTTATTAATATTTGTGAATGTACCTTTCCAACACCATCATTTCATTAGCCCACCCAATTCACACCTTAAAAAGTGGAAGAAAACCATGAAAAAGTTTTGTTTTTTGGTTACAATAGCAAATGGAGCAAAGGGCATTGATGTGCTCAAAATAATATGTTTTACATTGATAGTGCCAATGATAAGGAATAAGATGAGGAGGCTTCAGAGGAAGGGTTAGAAGAACTTGAGGTTGAATCTGAAGATTCTCAACCTATTATTTCCTATCATGAACTTTTAGGAATTATTATTCAAACTCTTAAGGTGGAAGGGTTCTTGAATAAATATAAGGTGACTGTGCTAATTGACTCTAGGAGTACACATAACTTCATCAATAGTACATTGGTTGCTCATTTGAATTTTTTCATTTACCCATCTCTAGAATTTTAGGTTATGATTGTAGATGGTGGTATAATAAACTATTCTATAAAATTACATGGTATTAAGCTTGATATGGGATACTATTTCTTAGATTCCATTATGTTTTATATTCCCATGAGAGGAGTTGGCATTGTTTTTGGAGTGCAATGGCTCACCATTTTTAAAGTACTATTGAGATGAATTTCTTAGAATTATTCATGAGGTTCCATTCAGAAGGAAGGAATTTTGAAATACATGGATTAGAAGATAAATCTCCACAATTGGTTAGTTCCCACAAGTTGATGAAGATTCTTAAAAAAGGTGTAGAAGGTTTTTAATCATGCTTATTTTCCATGGAGGTTTAACAAACCAAGGAGTCTACACATCCTATTTTGAAAAAGGTGTTGGATGACCATTTTATTATTTCTAGTGACATGTCAAAAGGACTTATTCTAAGTCATGCCATAAAACTCATTCTATAAAATACACCACCAAATATTAGATCCTCTAGGTATCCCTATGCCCAAAAGAGTGAAATTGAAAATATGGTACAAGAGATATTAGAGGTAGGAATCGTTTAACATAGTCAAAGTGAATATTCCTCCCTAATGATCATGTTTTGGAATAAGGATGATAGTTGGAGGATGTGTCGAGACTATAAATAACTCAAAAAATACACCATCAAAGATAAGTTTCCTATTCTAGTAATTGATGATTTGATAGATGAATTGCATAATGCTATTTATCTTACAGAGTTAGATATTCAGTCTAGATACCATTAGATTTACATCCATAATGAGAACATACCTAAAACAACTTTTAGAACTCATGAAGGACATTATGAATTTATGGTCATGTCTTTTAGCCTCACAAATACACCATACACATTTCAAATTTTGATGAATACTATCTTTATGCTATTTTTGAGACATTTTATATTAGTGTTTTTTATTACATCCTCATCTATAGAAAAATTATGAAGACCATTTGAAGCATGTGAAATAGGTGATTTCAATTCTAGAACAACATCAACTTTATGCCAAAAATTATAAATGTGATTTTGGTATCCAAGAGGTGGCTTACTTGGGTCATATTATTTCACATGAAGGAGTGAAAGTTGATCCTTAAAAAATACAAGCAATGATGGAGTGGTAGGATCCTAAGACCCTCAATAACATCTGAGGATTTTTGGGTCTAACTGGTTACTATCATAAATTTGTTAAAAATTATGGTAGAATTATAGTTCCACTCACCTCTTTGCTGAATAAAGACTTCTTCTAGTGGACTAATTTAACTACCAAGGCATTTGAATAGTTGAAAATGGTTATGTGCACAAATTCAATTTTGGCTACTCCTAATTTTTTATAAACTTTTATTATGGATTATGACGCATTAGGATATGGCATGGGGTCTATACTCATGAAATAAGGTATACCACTAGAATTTGAAAGTTTAAAACTTAAGGGAAAAGATAGGCTCAAACCAATATATGACAAAGAGATGATGGATATTATACATGTAAAGGCAATAGAGACCATATATAATGGGTCATCACTTTCAAGTAAAGGCTAATCATGATAGCCTCAAAAAAAATTTAGAACAATGCTTGTCATCTGAAGAACAAAAAAAATGGGTTACTAAAATGTTAGGCTATGATTTTGAAATAGTGTATAAGAAAGGAAAAGTAATTATGGTGATATATGAACTTTCTTAGTGGGATGAATTAGTTGAGATATTTATATGTAATTATGACCATGTGGCAGGCATATTAGCTAGAAGAAGAAATATCAAAATGGGAGAATGAAAGCATTACCAAGGATTTCATTCAAAATATTTAGTAGGGTTATAATGAATCTAAAAAAATTAAATGGAAGGGGAACATGTTATGGTATAAATATATATTATACCTTTGTAATCATTCTCTCCTCAAGCATAAAATTCTTCAAAAACTTCATGCCTCCCCACTTTGAGGACACTCAAGATTTTTGAAAACATATCATATACTCAAGAAAGATTCCTTCTAAGATGGACTCAAAGGGGATGTTCAGAAATATGTAGCTAAATGCATGGTATGCCAAAAAATAAAGGTGAAACTACTAATACCCCAAGTCTTTATAAACCTTTAGCCACCCCTAGCCATCATTGGGAAGAGGTTTCTATGGATTTCATTATGAGGTTACCAAGGTTTTAGGGTAAAAATGTTATCATGGTAGTTGTGTATTGAATCACCAAGTATGATCATTTTTTATCTTTATTGAAACTATTTTTTATAGTATATTAGCTTCTACCTTTCTCAATATAGTTCAAAAATTACATGGAAATCTAAAGATCATTACGAGTGACCAAGATCCCATAGTTACTAGTAATTTTTGGATTGAATTATTTACATTTTTGGGTACCCAAGTGGCTCATAGATCATCCTATCATCCTCAATTTAATGGAAAAATATATTTAGTCAACAAATGTCTCAAAGGGTATCTTCATTATTTTATTTTTGACAAACATGAAAAATGGGTTCATTGGCTACCACTTGTTCAATGGTGGTATAACACTTTTTTTCATACTTTTTCCAAGATGTCTCCCTTTATGGAATTTTATGGGTATCCCCCCATCCATCACTTAATTTTTTATGGTGTATCCTAAGGTTCTATCTATTATGGAACACATTCACCATTAACAATAGGTGTTAGTTTGCGAGAGAATTTAGTAATGGCACAAAATCAAATAAAGTAGCAAGTAAATCAACACTATAGTGAGTGAAATTTTGACATACCTGATTAAGTGTTCGTGAGTTTACAACCATGCAATTATATGTCTTTTAAGTAATATAAAAATAATAATAAGTTATCACCTAAGTATTATGTCCCTTACCAGATCTTGTATAAAATTGGTAGTGTGGTTTATAAGTTAGAATTAGCCACAACCACTTACATACATCAAGTATTCCATGTATCTTACCTAAATAAATTAATTATACATAGAGTTTCCATTCAAATATATTTACCTAAATTATAGGAAAAAGGTGGATTAATTTTATATCCTAAGGATATCCTTCACATTCGTACTAAGCAACTATAGACTAGAGCCATTAAGAAGTATTTGATCAAATGGGAGAAGTTTAATTCTAAAGATATAAAATGGGAGAATGAAGAATTCCTATAGAAACATCTTGGTTTGATTCAACATTGAGGACATTTTTTTTTTAAGGGGAGAGGCATATTATTCCCTTAACCTATGGTGTATTTAGGGATATGTGTGGCCAGCTTGTGGAATGCACATCTTCATATTAGATTATTATATTTCTTGATTTTCTTAGTATGGTCGGCCTATAAAATAACCATGGATGAATAGAATATATATAAGAGGTAGTTGTTAGTATTTTATCATCATATTATGAATTCTATTCTTATTGAATTATTGTGGAGGTTTCCCCCTAGACTGGTCTTAGTCATAATATTCAAGTATTCTTCTTTTTCACCAATTATTATTGTAGATCTACTTATTATGCTCTTAATTCTACCATATATAATTCTACTATTACAAATCATCTAAGTAATTTCCTTACATATTCATAACCACTTAAAAGGAAAATCACTTTATAAAGAGATTAAATAGACATAACAAGGAGAAAAACATACATGTACTAAGATATATTATAATTTTTAAAGTTTTAAAACATTCTTCTTCTATGTAAGCATCTTTGATATCAAATAATCATTTTCAAATAGATCAAACAATGCATTCTATGATGATGAAGTAATATGCTTGAATAACTATAGTATATCTAGGTTTATTGATTTATTAATAACTAATTATCTTAAGATTATCAAGAATTAATATCATTTGATTATTGTAGATATGCAGTCATATTCACATACCATCCTATACTTGACCCAAATAATAATGAATACCTCCCATATTGTAAAAATTTATTTATCTATTGATTGTAAATTAATTTTCAATTGAAGATTGTTTTGTAATTAGATTCCTTTTTGTTTCTTGATAAATTTTCCTTTATACACATGAATTAATTCTTGTTCCAAGTCTCAAAATATTCATTTATTTTAGTTTAGTTTTTTTTATTTTAGACTTATTTATTAGTTTCTCATTCTATTAATATTATTATTTTGTTTAACCTTTTTTTCTCTCTTATTATTTTATTTTTATTTTTTTTTGTAGTTTCTTAGTCATTAGTTATTTTTCTCAATTTTATAGTTATAACATTATAATTTTATTAATTTATAAACTACTAAAAATAGTCTTAAGTCTTATATAATTTTAACTTTTAGATCAACTTTAGGTCTGTTTATTTTTTAGGTGTTTGTTTATTTTTCTTATTTATTGTCTATTACTTTCATCCTTGTAATGTGAACATGCACATTAGATAAAACTTATAGAAAATATAAGTTATTTTTTCTTCAAGGGATTCCATAACCCGTATGCTTTGCTCTGTCAAATAGGTCAGATGAAAATTTATATTTGATCTGATAATTGACTAAAAATATATTGAAACAGTGATTAACATATTTTTTTAAAGCATTGTTTATAAGTATATTTCATCTAGACATTATTGATAATAATGTTATGTTTGATTTATTTATATAATCATTATTTAGATTTATTATTGAAAATATTAATCCTAGAACTTAAAATACCTTTTGTTATACACCTTAGGACTGATTCTCAACCATATGTCCTATATGACTAAATTGACATGATTCCATATTGACCTTCACGATAGGTGAATTATTTGATTCATTGACATGGAAATTTTCACCATAAAAAATTTGGTGACTCTATTGGGGAATTTTGAATCAATTTTATTTCTTACAATTATTCATTGTTGTCTTCATTATTCACATTACCATATCTGGTCACTAGTTTTTCAATTCATATTTATCATAAGTAGTTGCCAAGATTTTGATTCTAGTTTCATGAATTTTTCTTTCCCAATTATGGAAAATATTTATAAGCTCACTCTATAATGGATATACATAAAAAATCTAATTGAAATTTAAGTATACAAAAATATAATAGCATAGTTTACCCTTTCTTTGGAAGAAAATGAATCCATTTTGTGCTTCCTTTGTTAATTAAATAAAATTCATGTTTATTTCAAGTCAAGTGGTGAAAGTTTCTTCCTCTATTTGAATAATAATCTACCTAAGATTTATAATCAACTTATTCATAAAATTCATATTGTTGATTTTAACTCATCCTTAATTTTTGTATTAGGTGTTATATCAACATAATTTAATTTTGAAGACCTTGATGTTATAAGTATTGAGATAAGTAATTAATTGACAAAAATCAAATATGAAAGGTTTGATTTTTTAGTTTTTTGAAATCACAATGTGATATTAACAAGTGAGTAGGCACCTTTCATTATTATTATTTTCCAAAATCAGAGTCAATATATTTGATAAATAATATAGATTATAATTTTTTAAAAATTTATGACATTCTAGAGATTGAAATAATAATTTCTATTAAATATGTTAACTATATATTTTTTAAATTGTTTAATAGAGATCAATATGTAAGGTACACTCCATCTTCAAAAACTTAATGCTTCATCGTATAGAGTCACCAGAAGAAGTTCAAAAGGACCAAACATTATAACTCCTCCGATGAAAGGTAGACCATCCAAAAAGAATTTATTTCAAAACGTAATGTAGGTGGATATAGCAGATGCACACCAAAAGACTCTCCATTACAAGGGAGATACACCATCTAAATAAGTTAAAATGTTGATTATTTATTAGAATATTAGGAGGATGCATAGTGTAGGAAAGAAAAAAGTCTTTAGAGAGTTTAGAAGGATTAAAAAATCCACTATTTTGGCCCTACAAGAATCTAAAATTGAGGAAAACTATTTTTAGAAACATAAAAAAGTGTATTGGAAAGAAGTGGAAGCAAGTTGTGTAAGTGAATCTAGTGCTTCAAGTGGTCTGATCACTTTTTGGGACCCCAAATACCTTATAGGAGACCCTATCCTCAAATAACACAATCGTCTAGTTATTCTTTTTATAGATATTAGTGAGATTAAGTAATGGATTTTCTCTAATGTTTATACCTCTAATACTAGGTTAGTATGCAAAAAATTATGGGAAAACATCAAAAAATTTAGAAGCAACTATGATTTATTGCCTTGTATTTTAACTTGTGATTTCAACTCACCCCTTCATCTTGAAGATAAAAAACGGGGAAATTTTGGGCATCTAGACAACATGAAGGATTTTTCTTCTTTTATTGCTAACTTGGGAGTTAGATCTTGAATTTCATGGTCCAAAATTTACTTGGAAAAATATAAGGCTCAATGAGAATATCATTAAAAATATATTAGACATATTCTTCATCTCAATAGAGTGGTTAAAACATAAATAATTTATTCTAAATTCTCTTTTGAAAATTGGGTTATACCCTTCTCCCTTAAAATTAATTATTAAAGATCAGAAAGCTAAGCTTACTAATCACCCTTTCACATGAAACACATGTGGTTTACCCATAAAAACATCTAAGATAGAATTATTGAATGGTGGACTAAAAATAATAAAGGAACAACTATTTTTAAACTTGGCAAATTGTTTTAAAAAGATCAAATTTAAATTCAAGCAGTGGAATAAATATGTGTTCGACAATATTTTTGAGTAGAAAAAAATTCTAAAATAAGAATTGATTAAAATTGAGGAAGAGATAAAAAATAATGGGTATGATATTCAAATTCAAAATAAAGAAAAACAAATTATGTGTAGCTACCATACTATAGCAACTAGAGAAGAATCACTATGGTAGAAAAAATCAAGAAATATTTGGCTTAAAGAAGGAGATAGAAACATAAAAAAAATCCATTTATCAATGCTCAAACATAGAAACACAATACCATTAGGGATATTACCAACAAATAAAGTCAGATTATTGAAGATCAATAAGAGATTAACAAGGTATGTGTTCATTTCTATTAGAATATTTATAAAAATGACTTAAAAAAAAAACAATGGATTTGAGAAAGAATTTATTAGTGTCATTCTAAAGTTAATAAATCAAGAGGATAATTCTATGTTATTAGAACCTACTTCTAAGGAGGATATTGAGTTTGTCATTTCTATAATGAACCCAAATAAATCCCTGGGACTAGATGGAATTCCTATTAATTTATTCAAGACTTTTTTGGGTATTATAGGTGAGGATGTCACTGTTGGTGTTAATGAATTCCTTGAGTCGAGAAAGATGCTTAAGGAATTAAACCACACTTTTCTCATGCTCATTCCTAAGAAATAAGGGGTAGTGAATTTGATATACTTCATACCTATAAGTTTGTGAAATTCATTTTATAAAATCATCACTAAACTTATCACTATGAGAATGCAACATCTCATGGAGAAAATCATATAGCTTTAGCAAGGAGGATTTTTATTAGGAAGATAAATCCAAGATGGAGTAATTATTGTCCATGAAGTTATTAATTCCATGGAGATTAGTAAAAATGTAGCCATGATCCTCAAGTTAGATATGGCTAATGCTTATGACAGATTAGACTACAATTTTTGGGATAGGGTGTTGAACCAATTTGGTTTTAATGAAAAATTCAAGAAAATAATCATAACCTGCATATCCACTTGCATGTTCTATATTATTATTAATGAATTGGCTCAAGGATGTGTTAGAAGTGTTAAAGGAGTAAGGTAAGGGGACCCTCTATTTCACTTTTTATTTGTTATAATGGTGGAGTCTCTAAGTAGTTATATTTCTAAGGATTTAGTGGATGGACAACTTAGAAGCTTCAAGCCAGCTAGGCAGGCAGAGTTTGCTACTCATCAACATTTTTTGGATGATACAATATTGATGGATGAAGATCATATATAGGAAGCAAAGAACTTAAATAGAGTTTTGGTCATGTATGAAAAATATACTAATCAAAAAATTAGATTTGACAAGATCTCAGTTTACTTTTTTAACTCTATGAAAGCTAGAAAAATTAGAATTACAGGGATATTGGGTTGTCAAATTAAGAATCTACCATCCACCTATCTTGGTATGCCTCTTATTAGAAATTAATTACATTTAAGTTCCTATAATTCATTAATTGAAATATTTCAAAAAAGACTTGTAGGGTGAAAAGGGAAACTCCTTTCCCAAGTAGGGAAAGTTATCTTGATTAAATCAGTTCTTCAAAGCCTACCAATTTATATTCTTTCTATTTTCAAACTAAAAAAAAGAGTGGAAGAAATTCTTAGTAAAATTCAAAGAAACCTCTTATGGAATTATTATGAGGCTAGGAGTAAATTCCACCTAGTCGCTTGGAAAAAAATATGTAATAACAAAAGATTTGGAGGTTTAGGCATAAGAATTATTCAAAGGATCAATAAAGCTATGATATCCAAGTTTGTATGGAGATTTATATCTAATAATTTTACCTATGGCAAGATATTCTCTCATAAATACCTTCAAGGGAGGAACCCTCTTGTGATTTTGAAAGATAAGCAGTTCATTATAGGGTCATGCATCTGGAAAATTTTAATTGAAAATAGGGAGATAATTCTTGAAGGATACATTTGACACATAGGCAATGACAAGAATATAAACTTTTAGGGAGGAAAATTGAATATAGATTTGTTTCACATTCAAATAAATATTGAATATCACATACAAAATACTATGACATAGAAATATGGACACTTTGTTGTAGATTGTTGGCAAACAAGAAATGGTTTTAAACATTGGATAGAAATTAGCCTAGATGGAGTAAATCACAATGAATAGACAAAAATTTAAGATTTTGATAGGTCCCTTAAAACCATCCATATCACTAAAATTAACAATGAAGATAAGCTATTGTGGAATGATTCTTTTTATGAGAACTATAATGCCAAATCTAGGTATGAAAGGATTTCCGAAAATCAAGATGTTGAGGTGGGAAGGAAAGGAGTTTAGAACAAATTCATCACCCCAAAAATAGGTTTCTTTTCTTAGGTTACCATATAAGAGAAGATTTTAACAGTTGACAATTTAAGAGATAAAAGATGCATTATAACAAATAGACGTGTCTTATGAAAATAAGAGAATGAAAATGTCTCCCACCTTCTTATTAACTTCACTTTCACACAAAAAGTGTCAAATTTTTTCTTGAGGAAATTCAACATCTCATGAGCCTAACCAGGAACCTTGATTAAATTTTGGTTGTCATAAAGATACCCATTTAAAAATCCCCATCTAAAGTAGATGTGGAACCTTAACCTTATACAAATTTGGTGGGGGATATGGGGAACTAAAAACAACATCATATTTAGGGAGAAGAAGTGTACTAGTAAAGATAACCCTAAAATAATCTTCTCAGTTATTAAAGAGAACTACAACTATATCAAAATAAAAAAGTAAGGAAATCCACTCCTTTGAATGGTTACCTACATAAAATTGGTAGATTGATCTATTAGTCATAGGAAAACTAGACCTTAAAGAGGAAATTTTAAAGAGAACTAAATGGAAAGTCCCAGTTGAAGGATGGATGAAACTAAATTTCAATGGTACATCAAAAGGGAATCTAAGAATTATCAGAGGAAGAATCATTAAAGATGATAAATGGAATCTAATTAGGTCCTATATAAGATATATGGGCACTAAAACTAATCACTAGATGGAGACTCTTGATACCCTTTGGTGCATCAGATTAGCTAAACAACTTAATATCCAAAAGCTAGGAGTAGGAGACTCTATGAACATTGTCAATTGTTTAATTGGAAAACACCCCTCAAGCTAGACTACAAAAAATATAATTGATGAATCTAAGATAATTATAAACTCTTTATAATTGGTGCACATTCTACACACATACATGTAAGGTAATGGAATTGGAAATTGGTTTGCCAGCAAGGGAACTAGTAATGTGGGTTTCCAAACATGGCTAGATCATGAGAACTTACCTAGAGAATTATTAATAAGAATTACTAATGAAGGAAAAAAATATTCTATTAATATATAGTTCTATATTTTTCTACCTCATGTCTAGGGGAGACTTTATGATTTTGTCTAATATGTGGCAACTTAGATGCATTGATCCTAATTTTGGTTGGGAGAAGCATCTGGAAAAATAAAAAAAATGTGCTAAGTTTCATAATTTGCTTCACGATAGTCTTAATAATGATTTTAAGTGGTACTTTAGAGGATATAGGAAAGGAATCCTAGATCCCTATGTGATTATCACTATCAATATGGGCTTACCCAATAAAATAGAGCCCAAGATATAGGCAAAGGTGAAATTTAATAGTAGATTTTGGAATGCTTTACTAGTGGGGGATCTTGCTAGATTCATGGAAAACATTAAGGGCTTCGATAGAAACCTATCTATTCAGTTTGCTAGAGCTTGGGAGGAAAGGGTCATCAAAATTAATGGAGTCACACTTAAAATCATAAAGGAGTTGATCGCCCATGTGATAGGTCTGATCATAGAAGAAACCAAAAGCTACTACACTCATAAAAACTACAAATCAGATAAATAGGCATTTTTGGAGGAGGGAAAATAGTTGGTATAACTACATAATGGATTTTGCAAAGAATATTTACACAAATCATATGTTGAGGTATCTTTTCATCTTATTTAATATGTTACATTAGAGGGTTGGTACAATGTTATCAGGTGGTCCAATTTTAGGATGTTAAATTAATTTAGACATGGAGTAGGTTTTAGTATTCCTTTTTTCATTCAAAAATCTATGGAAAACTCCATCTAGAAACTCAAAAATGGTAACTACATAAACCCTAGACATGAGGGAGTTATATTCCTCATTTACAAGTATGTCAAGGGCATGAATAAATTAATTCTAGATCTTACTCAAAACAAGGAAGAAAAATGAGAGAAGGACTAGTGGACATGAGAAAGATCAAGAAAATTTGGATTAAATATCTGAGTTGCTCGAGAAAGGGTAATCACAGCAAGGTAATAGAAATTGGAAAATAAAAAATGAAGATAAGAAAGGATAATAACAAAGAATAAGAGTGTATTAAAAAATGTTTAAGCGGTGCTTCCAAATGTACCAATGAGGTCAAAGATAATATTAAATCTAAGGATTTCAAAAAGTAGAAGACCCATCTACATAAAAAGGGAGAAATAAAATTTGTAATTGTGGATAGCAATAATTAAGGGAAGAGTGTAGTGTTAAGGACACTACTGATATACAGAGGAAAATTGAGATAGAGATTAAGAATCAAAAGGAAATATCTAAATATAGAATATTGAGAGAGGAGAATGAATAATTTTAGAAAGATAAAAAAAGAGTTTAATCAAATTGTGAACTCGCTCAAGAGTAGGGAGAACACTAATGATTTGACTAAAGAACTAAAGCTACAAAAGTCTCTCATGAGATGGTTCATGAGAGAAATATCAAGCCTCAAAAATAGGATGAACATAATGTAATAAGCTAATGAAAAGTTATCCAAATCCTAGATTGATAAAGAAGAGGATTTACAGATTCAAAGACATAGCTTCAGGGTATATCTTCTTGAGTGTGCCAATGAGGATCTTTAGAAGAAACTCAATTTCATTATAAACTATAGTAAAGATGCTATGAATGAAGGATTACAGAATATGTAAAACCTTTGAGATCACCTCAAAGACCTATTTTACCCTAACTATATAGGTAAAGGAAAAGAGACAAAGGGCCAAAGCAATATAGGAACACATGAAATTGACTATGAAAGCATTATCAGGAAAATTGGCATGAATCTTAGCAATATGAAGACATGTTGGGAAGACATTTCAGGAAGTATGGAATAATCTAAGTTGTTTGGCTTTGTGGGAATGGTTTTTTTTATTTTTCTTTAGTTGTCTTTGTGACGTGTCTTCTATATCCTTTTTAGTGCTATTTCTTTAGTTTGGTTCTTCTATGTTTTGATGTAATCTTAGGGTTTGGAGACCCTAGCTCAAAAAAATCCCCCCTTTTAACCTCAATAAAAAAAATATGGAATATACACTTGAATAAACAAATCATGTTTTTTATTAAAATTATTTTTATTCTATCTTTAAAAATATTCATATCTTTTCAAATCAATCAAATAATATTTCATATACATTAAAAGATCCCAAAATTGCTAAAAGCATTCATAATGATGATTGAGTTATTTTTTTATTAAAAGATTTAAGATGTGTTTATCATGTTGCCTTACTACCTTTAAATCTTATATTATAACATATGATGAATATATTCATGTTTAAAGTTATGTTTATATTATAATTATGCCTAAAGGGATCACTTATCAATTATTTTTATACTATTCTCAAGGATTAAGCCTTATTAATTTAATTTTTTTATCTTTCAATTTTGGTTTATCCTTTATTTTGTCTCATATTGGGATATTTTTTATGTTGGTTAAATTTTTTTTCTTCTCTTTCATTTTTATATATTTTGTCATTTTTGGTTTACTATTTTCTATTGTTTCTTCATTTATTTTGGTTTTGGTTTGACAATTGTCAAAATTTTGAGTTCTCATCATTACAAAAGAAAATAAATAGTAGATTTGTTGTATTATTGTAAGTATGTCATTTTTGAAGCATTATCACTTGATCATTTCTAGATAAATCTTAATGATAAACAAGTACTAATTATTAATGTGTTATGAGTGTTACTAATTTTTATTCTAGTCTATCCATTACTTTTTCATCTTGTTTGAATTATCTATTATATTTTTCTTATTATTCATGCCATGTTAGTTGAAAAATTCATCATAGAATACTTCACTATATTAAATAGGTTTATACATAGATAATTGAAAAATGATCCTACCTGGATCATACTCTCAATCTAATTTTAATTTGAAAATTATTTGTAACCAAATTCCACAAGTGATACTAGCTAGCAAGGCCACTAGTATTATGCCTATTTTTAACACCCCCTCTTTTTTTAAAGTCATGACATGATTATGTTCTACCATATTCTGATTTCTATCACAAGTTTAAATATATTGGTAGGGGCCAGTTTATTTTTATTCATTTGAAATATCATTTTCTTTGTGTATGTGAGTATGGAATATTATTGTAATTTAATGATTTTTGTACTCATTAAATTAATTTGAGATAGTGAAAAACATATTTTGATCATTTAAACATATAAACTATACTAAGAGAATAAAAATGTATACATTTCATTTTTTAGTATGCAATTGATTGTCATTATTGTTCAATCTTATGAATGAACAGTTAGAAATTTAGTTACAATCAAGTCATGATATACTTGATTATATTTATAAATTTTGTAAGTGATATTAGGATTTCATAATGTATCTAGTGTTTTAAAGATGAAAAGTGGCTAAAAATAATTTTATTCATGCTTCTCTAGTTAGAATATATAATCTTTAGATGCAAGAGACTTTCTTGCATGTTGTCACAATTTCTCTTGTTCATATCCAAGTGTTCATTTTCTATAATAAAAAATAACATGATTTTGATAAGTAAATGTGGAAACATAAAGATGGTAATAGTATATCAGTTACTAGGTTGTCATGCTTATTTTCAAAAGTCTAACAGTATGCATTGGCATGATGTATTGGCATATACATCTCAAAGGTTTATAATTTAAATCCTTCAACCTAATCCTTGGTGGCATTATTGATTTTATTCTTACTTAGATTTTAGATAACATATAAAACATGGAATTAGTGTTTTTAAACAAATGTTAAATGCTTCAACGTTTTAAACATTGACATTTAAGTGTTAATGTATTTATTTAGTTTTCAATATGAATATTAGCACCATGGAGATTTGCATAGGAAGTGGTGCATATTTGGTGGTGAATTGTTTTTAATACTAAATTTAATGTTGGTATGAGACTTGGAGCTCATAAAATGGGTAATTTATTTGGTAAGGTGTTAAATCAGTCAATAAGTTTTTTTAAAAGATGGGTATTTTTGGTTGGTGGCTTCATTCACCTTAGCAAGGTTAAAGTCCACTAAAATCATAGACACACCATATGAGTATGACTAAGAATAGTTAAGACAACCACCAAAGAATAAAATATCTATTTTTCTCATTTATTGCATAATTTGAACAAGATTTCATGCCAAAATGGATCTTTGATTTTTTTTGCAAGTTAATGCATTTATCATTTTTATGGTTATTAAGTGTTTTTGGCTTTGTTTAGGTATGCACATTTTATTATAGACTAATTTCATATTTATTTAGGTTTTGATAAATATATATGTAGGTATATGATAAGTTCACAAAGTTGGTGGACAAAAAGTGGCCTACTTGTGGACATGTTTTTATTAAAAATTGAGAAATATGAAATTTTATAGATAACTTGAGATGGCCACACTCAAAATTTGAGGATGGTGTAAGATCATGAATATCATTTTGAGTCTATTTTCCTAAACACTTTTCTTATAAAAAATGGTTAAGTATAACTAGGTCAAACATCTAAAATTTTAAATAATAACTCCCTCCTGTTGTTTTTAGGAAAACATAGTAGATAGTCAATCATGCAACCCCTAATTTCTTGATCATAATTTAATATTATTTAAAATAATTTGTTATAACTTTAGATAATACCATATATTTTGTAACCTATATTTTTTAATAATTTTTTTGTTAATATATTTTTTAATTATTACAATTAAATAGACCCTAAAAACTAAAAAAAAATGGATAGCCAGTCGTGTGGGCCCCCTAACAACCTAAACAGAATGGAAACTAGTTTTTTTAATGCATGTAGAATTATGCCTATTTTGTAACCATATAATTTTTTTTCCATTTTGATAAATGAAAAAAAAACATAAACATATATATACATTTATATTTTTTTCATGTGGTGGCCTAGTTAGAAATCAACATAGATGAAACATTAAAATAGTCTAAAAATTATAAGAATCATATATTTGGAAAGAGGAGAGCATGTTCATCATCATGGTGATAACTTTATGAATTGTATCATTTAAATTTTTAGTGTATTTGTCAATAAAAGTTTAATTTATTATTTTACATTAGAGATATTAGATTTGGTTGTGTGCTGACAAGTCCAAGCCTTTGGCTTAGGAATCCAAGCCATTTTAAACCAAAAGGCTTGGTTTTTATTCAAACAAACCATAAAACTACATGAGATAGTACATACATGTTACTTTAACATTGTAAAAAAACAAAGATCTATTAGAAGGGGTAGAAGGCACAAATGCAAGAGTTTGAAATATTAAACATCTAAAGAGCATACATGGTACAACACATGCACACATAATAACAAATGATTGTTATAGATCAATGAAATCATTGAAATAGGTAGAATGAAAAAATGGGATGAATTAAAATGTGGGTGGGATGGTTTACTAAAATCAATGTTAGGTATATAAATGTAAGAAATACAATTTAAATTTATTTTAGTAAAAATAATAAATTAGGATTACTCTACATCTGATAGAGTTGATCTCATATTTCTATGCATTACAATGTGGGAGATAATTTTTAAAAATATAGTATGTTAATTAATTATGAATTATGAGGGATTAAAAATTTAAAATAGGGAATTTATGGCATAAATTTTGCAATATGTTCATTTTGGGTAAATATATAGTCATTTTTAAGGTTTTTGTGCCTTCTAGTTTGCTTTTTAGCATTTCTATGAGTTCTAGGTTTGTAACAATTAAATTTTACAAACTACTCACTTTGAATTAAATCCAAATTGTGTGATTTGGGTATCATGGGTCACATTTATGACATGCAAACATCGAACAATCACTTTATGTTAATTTAAGTTACTATTCATCCTTCCCTCATCCCTAATCACTTACTCCTCATCCCTTATCATCCAAGAGGTCTCCCTCCTTATTCCTCATCATCCATAATAAATCCATCATTGACCCTCACCATCCCTCATCATATATAATCACTCCTTCATCATCCCTAATCACTCCCTCATTGAACCTCATTATCCATCATCATCTATAATCACTCCTTCATCAACCCTCATCATCCATAATCACTCCTTAATCATGCCTCATAACTAATAATCACTCCTTCCTCATCCCTAATCACTTCCTCATTGACCCTTAACCTCCCTCATTATCCCTATTCACTCCCTCAACATCCCTAATCACTCCTTCATCATATTGAATGACTTCCTAATTATCCATCATCATCTTTACTCCCTCTTGATCCATCTTTATACTTAAGCAGTCCCTCCAATACCTTGATAGTGGGTATAGTGGATTACTCATTGTCCCTAATTGGATTATGGTACAATTCCAAATTTTACTCACTTAAATAAGGTTCAAATTTCTTTCACTCATCCTCTTTTACTCAAATAAGGAACTCAGATATATCATCTGATTATCTAGTGGGATTCAAATATCTATATGGTGATCCATGCCCAGACCATAAAGAGAGTGTGTATCTAGAGCTTTGATCCATAATAAATAGGTAGGAAAGTGAGTAAATGAAGGGTTGAAATTTGATTACATACATACGTAAATACATACATACATATACATATGCATATACATACACACACACACATGTACACACATAAACATAGATATATATGGATTTTTTCATCTAATAAACCTAATCCCATAATTTATAATCCAAATTTATATTTATATATATAGGGATGATTGGATACTAGTTGAGAGTTCCAATCCCAACCCTATATTTGACTTATTATTTTCTCTATATGTCATTGAGAGTATGTCCAGAGTAGAATAAATTTCTAGATAGATAGATAGGTAGTAACCAATTTGGTAGAGTGTGTTTCAATATAATATATATTAGGGTGTTTTCCCCACCCAAATCAATATATACCCAACTTTATCTATACCCAAATTTATCTATAAATGGAATGAAGGGAATATGCATTAATCTTGTGTATCGTAAAGGAGGCACTTTGAGTTTGGGCATGGATTGGTAGGGTATAAAGTCCAAATTGGGGCCCTATCATACTATGAGTATGCCTTTGTCTCCAATAAATTATCTCAAAGGATATCATAGGAATGTGGGGTGGTACCATAGATATATGGGGGGAACCATTCCAAATATCCTAACCTAATCTCAAACTTTCCCTACTCAATAAAGAAATAGAATATTTCCCTACTTAATTAATCTATGCCAAGCAGTAAAGAAAGGTAAATTTTCCTTCTTGATATATAGTTTTGATTTACCTAATGACATATTAAGGGAAGATTTTATTCTCAATAAATAGAAGGGATTAATGTATAACTATCAAGGTATGTTTTCCTTCTTGATATCTAGATTTGATTTACTTCTATATTAAGTCATAGCTATAAATGGAAGCTTACTTTATGATAGATATATTTGTTCTTGCCCTACCTAATTATTTTTGGTTTACCTGATAAGGAAATGGAATCTTTATTCTAAATATATATCTCCATTATTGTCCTACTTATTTACCCTTTATATAATAGATTCTTAGATACCAAGGTAAACATGAATCCTAATATATAATTTACATATATTATTTCTCTACCTAATTTGTATATTTTTTTAGTAAGGGGATCATGTTTCTTGATATATAGAATGAGAAATGAAGTTTTGAATCATGTTACATATGTAATATATCTATACCATTGAGTATGTCCTACCTACTCTAGTTACTTGAGTATGCCCTACATGATTTAATACCTAATCCCTATCTTGATATTGAGTATTCCCTACCTAAATACCCAAGCCATATATTGATCTTGACTATATCCTACCTAAATTTGTGTACTTTATTATGATCTACCTAATATAGATACTTAAGTATGTCATACCTACCTATCCTTCTTTCCCTACCTACTTGGGTGTGCCCTACTTGATAAAATACCAAATCCATATCTTTATATTAGATATATTTAGCTAATATTAACCATATATATCTTACCTATCCATATATTTAATCATTAATACATAATTAAATACTTTATTAAATACCCAAGACATATATTGAAGGGGAATGGGGAATTCTAACCTATATAGATAAATGACTAGAGAAAATCAAGCACAAGTAGAAATCCATTACATCCATCATAAAGGTATTGGAGGGAGTAATGAGGGATGATGAGGGATGAGGAAATAGTTATTAGGGATTATTAGGGATGAGGAAATAATTATTAAGTATGATGAGGGACAATGATGGTTAATGGGGGAACGATTAGGGATGATGAGGGAGTGATTAGGGATGATGAGAGAGTGACTAAGGATGATGAGGGTCAATGAGGTAGTGATTAGGGATAATGATGGCCAATGAGGGAGTGATTAAGGATTATGAGGTATGATGAAAAATTCTTTAATTATATCTATACATAATGGGTAATATCTATTATTTGGGTGACCTTTTCTACCCCATGTGTGCAATATTGATTCATTCCATTCCTTCCTATTAAATGGGAAATAAAATTTATGATTTATATGAGGTAAAATTGACTGAGATATTTATTAAAATGAGAGGGGGAATTATAACCTATAAATAGAGATGATTGACTAGGGATGGTCAGATATAAGTGAAAAGCTACAACACCCACCATAAAGGCATTACAGGGAGAGATTAGGGATATGGAAAGAGTGATTAGGGATGATGAAAGATGATGAGTGTCATTGAAGGAGTTATGATGGATGATAAAGGACGATAATGGATTTTTTAGGTATGATGAGGGATGATGAAGGATGATGAGGAGTGACTAGGGATGATGATGTTGATGAGGGATTGAATAAGGACAATGAGGGTTGATGAGGGAGTGATTAAGGATAATGAGGGATGATTAAAAAATATTTCGCCCTATCTATAAATAGGGGAAATATATATTATCTATATGACCTTATCTACCCCATGTGTGTAATACTAATTCATTCCATTCATTCTTTTTAAATGGGAACTAAAACACATGATTCAAATTCATTCCATTCTTTCCTACCATGTTCATGTGTTTTAGTCCCCATTAACTAGGAATAAATGGGATAAATTAGTATTATACACATGGGGTATAGGTGGAAACCCAAATAATAGATATTAATCTTATATATATACACATGAAATATGTTTTCCTCATCCCTCATCATCCTTAATAACTCCCTCATCATCCCTCATTATGTATAATCACTCCATCATCGACCCTCATCATCCCTCATTGTGTATAATCACTCCATCATCAACCCTCATCATCCATAATCACTCCCTCATCTTACCTAATCACTCCCTCCTCATCACTTATCAACCCTAATAACTCTATTTAATAAATTTATGGTGGGTTTAATGGATTTATTATTATGCTCGATCATCTGTACTTACCCTCTTCTCTATATAGATTAAAATTATCCCTCTCCTTTAAATATATAGATTAGATAATGTCCCCTAATTTGAATCATGTGTTTTAGTTCCCATTTAATAAGAAGGAATGGAAAAAAATTGTATTACACACATGGGTTTGATAAGGTCACCCAAACAATAGATATTATACCCCACCACACACACATTGTAATACATTTTCATCATCACTCATCATATTTTATCATTACCTTATCATCCCTCATTATCCCTAATCACTTCCTCATCTAACCTCATCATCCCTAGTAACTCCCTCATCATACTTCATCATCCCTAATAACTCCCTCATCATCCATTATCATCACTAATAACTACCTCATTGACCCTTATTATCCAACATTATTACTACTTATTATTTCCTTGTCCTTCCTTATCCCTAGTCACTCCTTCTAATACCTTTATGGTGGGTACAATGGATTTATACTTGCACTCAAGCATCTCTAGTCACTATTTTCTCTATATAGGTTAGAATACCCCATATCCTTTAAATATATGTTTTAGGTATTCAATTAGGTATTGAGTATTAAATACATGTTTAGGTAAGATATATATAGTTAAGATTAGATTAGTGTATTGAAGATCAACATATTGCTTAGGTATTTTATTGGTTAGGGTATACTCAAGTATAATAAGTTAGGTATGGAATAATCAATTAGGTAAGTAAATAAGTATAGGTAGGTAGTGAATAATCAATTATAATAAATTAGGTAGGGCATATTCAAGATCAAGATATGGATATGGTATTTAGGTAGGGAATACTCAAGATCAAGATATGGATAAGATAGTTAATCAATTAGGGAATACTAAATTAGGAAAAGTAGGTAAGACATACTTAGGTAAATTAGGTAGGAAATACTCAATGGTATAGATATATTACATAGGTAACATGATTTAAAACTTTAGTTCTAATTATATCTATCAGGAATCTATTTTCCCTTGCCAAAAATAAAATCTAAGTAGAGAATAGATAAGTAGGTAGGGAAAGAATAATTTCATGATATATATTTGGAATTAATCTTCCCTTGATATATAATAATAAATTATAAATAGGTAAAGTAAGTAGGAAAAGAACAAAGCAATATATTAGGAAGGAATCTTCCCTTGCCTTCTTAGGTAGGGCATATCTAAGTAGGTAGGGTAAGACCAAAGATATCTATCAAAAAGTAAGCTTATCTTGATAGTTATTCATTAACATAGAAATAAATATAGATAATGGGAAGGAAAACTTCCCTTGATAACTATAATTAACATCTCCTTGATACATTGGATTAAGGCATATGCCATTCATTCCTTTCATAAATCAAGTTGGGTATAGATCAGGTTGGGTATATTAGATACCAAATTTAAACATACTCTACCATACTGGTGACTTATTATCTATCTACTATGATCATACTCTTAATGATAAACAAAAAAATGAAAAGTTAACTATGGGGTTAAGATTAAAATTCTCAACTAGTCTTTAGTTTCCCCTATTTGTATAGATATAAATTTGGATTCTCAACACTATTATTGGGAATCTCAGATGGCCAAATACCTATCTATATATGTAACTAATATAATTTCATCCCACCATTTTCTCACTTTCCTACCTATTTATTCTATCCTATGGGTCTAGATACACACTCTCTCCACTTTTTGGGAGTGGATTGCCATATAGATCTTTGAATCCCATTAGACAATCAAACAATATATTTGAGTTCCTTATTTGAGTGAAAGAGGATGATTGAAATAATAGTTTATTTGGGATTTATTTGAGTGAGTAAAAATTTTAACTATAACATAATCCAATTGTTCTCAAGAAGGAAGCTACTACACCCACCTTCAAGGTATTTGAGGGAGTGATTAAATATGAGGAAGGAGTGAGTAGGGATGATAAGGGAGTCCTTAGGGTTGGTGAGGAATGGTGATGGTCAATAAGGGATTGATTAGGGATGGTGAGGGATTGTTTATCAATATTAAATAGCATTAAGTGGTAAATTAAAATGTTATATGTGAAATAATAAAATAATTTGACTTTAATTGACCACTCAATGTGCTATATCCTTTAATTATTTAATATTTTAAACTCCCATTTTTTTTTAAATTCAAAATTTTACATGATATAAAATGTACATGTTATAATTCATAGTAATTATAGTGCATACACATTATAGGATCATTATTTATTGAGACTAAAAATCATAACTCATATGCATTATTAATATAATGCATACATGTTATGATAAAATATCTATGAGATTATCCCCCAAATCCCTACACTCAACATATAATTATTTTAGTTAAAAGTAGCTATAATTTTACATACATGTAAATTATTATTACATACATGTATATTATGGATGAAATGAAAAGAGACATAATGCATAGAAGTTGTAGTGAAATATTATGATTGTGTTGATAGTCGGTAGTTATTTCACTATAATTGTTTATTCTCCTACATGCTCAATTTTATAAATGATTTGGGTTTTTTTCATATAATGTTAAAGTCATGGAAGATTAATATTTGTCTAGGTTTTATTTGAAAACTATTTTTTGAAAAAAATAAATTTTAAATGTGATATGTGTTTCAAATATATGTACATCTAAAAAAATGTATGTACTATTAGGAAAGGAAGTTGTCGATTGAACAAATAGAAACCCTAAATGTGTGGTGATATGAGTAGTGTTCTTGTTGGTAATATTAGTTTTAGACTCATTTTGAGGTATTATAATGCATTATTTCTAGTCATAAGACAATATGTTTCCATATTCTTTCAATTATATGTATTTATGACATAATGTGGGAAGAAAGTAATCTCAATGAAATTTTATAAAATAAAGGTGAAATGGGTATGTTATGACACTAAGGTATTTTTGAGCTAATGATACTATCTTGCCTGCATTCAAAATGATAAACCTATAATTTTTGATCTCATTGATATCAAGACCTATTTGTAAACTATTTTTCTTTTTATATGCATTATTTTCAAATTGAAGAATTGGTTATATTGATAATTATTAATATTCAATAATTTGTATATAATTATGATAAGGTAGTGTGTTTCTTTTGAAAAATAGTGTTTTGTCATTTTTGAGTGCTTTTAGTTATTTTAATGTAAATGCACAACTTAGGGTTTTCTATAGGAATTTTCCTTTGATAAAATTTGGAAAATGGAAGACTAATTACATATATAAATTTGTGTATCATTTAATAATTACATAGATAAAATGATAAAATGTCATCTAAATATATGTGAAAATTGATATAAATTGGTATGGAGGATCATGCATTAAATTAGATTACAATTTTTTATTTTTAAAAAAATTTATCATTATTATGGATATATGCTTTATGGTCCATTAATGTTGAAAAAGGGTTAAATTATTTGAATATTATCTTTGATTAATGATTTATAATATGCATGGTTAGATGACTATTTGAGTGATGTCAAATGAGTCAAGGGCCACTGTATGTAAAAACATAGGATGGATCTACAACTTATCCTACTTAGTTAATTCCAAGCTCAGAGAAAGTAATCTAACCAATAACTCATTGCATAGTTATTTATATTAGGACAAGACCAATTTGGATATGCTAAATGCACCTAAGGGGTATATTATCACACGACACAAATAGAGAGAATTCCAAATCCTATAGTCAATTATCACAACACAATAACCATAACATTGTCTACAATACATAAAATAAATATAATATAGTGCTCACTAAAGCTTGTACCATAAAGGGGGATAATTAAACAAATAAAACATAACATGCAAAGGAAAAATATACTCAAATAAATGTATAGGTATCTATAATCAAGGATTAAAACATTAAACCTATTAATTTTTCAATTCCTACCTAAAAAATGAAGAGTAAGAGCTATGAATACTTACCTTTTGAATAAACCTGTTGTGCCTCAATCTCTCCCTTGGCCAATGGTGCTTTTAGAGAGGTTGTTTTGTATTTTTAAGTATCACACTATAAAAATAAGATATAGGCTAAAAGGATCCTAATTTAAATAATATAATTTCTCACAATACGAGCTTATTTCCTTCCAAGGAAAAATCCTAAGCAATGACTCCTCAAGTGTAGAATTTACATAAATAACATATGTATACACAATTTTTTTAAACTTTATTATTTATTGATGATTTGTATATTATATTAACATATTTAGATTTAATATATATGAGTACACATCTTAAAATTTTATCTAAAAATGGGTGGGAAGACCTTTGGTGCTTCACAAGATTGTTGGTCCCTATACCATTACCTAAACTCACTACAAGCCACTTTTATCCAAACCCCTAAGCAATTAAATCCCATTTATCCACTTCCCTAAGAAATTACTCTTTTAAAATATCCAATTACTTATAAAACACCATTTTTATTTATTTTTATACTAATTTATATGGTTCTATATTGTTATAAATGATTCAATGAACATTACGGAACTAAGTCATCCTAGTTAACCTAGTTCAAAACTTAATAACTACTTTTATCACCTAACAAAATTGAATTGGTTGATCATATTGTATAAAATTTTGGGAAGGATTATGGTTAGTACTTATATAAATAACACCTTCACTTCAATATAGTAAATATAAACATTCATTTTCTCATTATTATAGCTCACAATTTTACAAATTTTACCCTTGAGGAGTCATTGCTTAGGGTTTTGGCTTGGAAGGAAGGAAGTCTATCTTGTGGGAAAGTATTAGATGAAAAGTAGTGTTATTTTAGCCTAGGGATGATTTATAAATCCATAAAAACCTCTTGGAAATCACCATTATCCAAGGGAGAGATGGAGGCATGACAAGTTTATTTTGTATACACATAATATTTTTAAATTTTATCATCTTATGGCACTATCTTACTTGAAGGAACCTATTGATCTTCAATATCTCTGAGTGCATGTCTTAAAGGGTAAATTGATAAATGGGTGGGTATATATTTGATGCTTATCAAAAAAATTAGTCCTTGTACCATTAGATAAACCCACTACAAGTTACTTTTATCCAACTCCCTAAGCAATCAAATCCCATTTATCAACATCCCTAAGTAATGCATGTTATGAACTCAAACTTTCACCCTATATAAGGTTTTTCAAGCCTTAATATTTTGGAGTAAAATGTAGAAAATTCTAGGTTGTGGGTGTACTAATAGGTGGATTGAATCTCAATATTATAGGGATAACTCTCTTTGATGTATTAGTTAGCCTCTCTACACTACACTACTATTTTTCAAGGGAAAAGGGAGGAAGATAACATGAAATAAAATTTACCTAAGGAGGTGATGTACCAAACTATATCATTCACCTATCTAAAATGCATTACTAATTTGAATTATGACATGAACCTGATTGCATTACTCAAATAAAGGGTCTCTAAACATAGATTTTTCACATAGAATATATTATATTGATGCATGATCTAAGTCAAATGATCATTAGGTCTCTTAAGGACACTAATGAATGATTTAACTTGCCATAAATATAAGGTTATTAAATCACACTATTAACCTATAAGGATGATTAAAAACTAAAAAATAGGTAAATATTAGAGCATAAATCAAGTAAACATTCACTATCACTAACATTCATCTATAAATGATAAAACATACACTAGTCACAAGCATTGAGGAGGCTAAAATTAAGTCTTATTCAATTCAAATAATGAAGTAAAAGTATTTTTATAATCAGGGATCAACCACAACTCAAGTTAAGAATCCTTACAAATGCCAAAAATAGGCATACCTAAAGAGAAAATGAGAAAGGAGAGAGAGAGAGAGAGAGAGCAAAAGCCCAAAACTAGGGATGAGTCATCGACCTAGTCTTCCTTAAAATCCTACATAGTAATTCCTATAATTTATCTTTTTCCTCTCATAAAAAAGGAATAGGAGGTAGAGGTAATTTTTTTTGAAATGCTTGAAGAATTCTTATGCATTGATTCTTGGAGTTTGAACCATACACGTGCCTATATCCTTGCATGAATGCACCTATATCTTTGATGAAAAAGTCACTTCCTTGAAAATAATACTTCATTTATTGATCAAGTATTCAAAAAACTCTTATATTATTTCATGTTAATTTTCCACATTGATAGGGTTGTTTGAAGGCTCTTAAATCTTGTTTGACCTTGCCTACTTGACTTGGCATAGGAGGGGGAGATGGTCTTCCTAGGATTGTTGAAGAATATTTAAACCATTTGAATCCTTATTTATATGAGATATTGATCCTTATTGATTTAAAAATGGAATTAAACATAAGTGGTTACTTTGAAAATTTTTATTAAACAACCTTTATGCATTGATTTAGTTAGTTAACCACTTGAAATCCTCCTTTTGCAATATGGTGTAGAAGGGTGAAAACTTAGTTTTATCTTAAATAATTAAATATAATTTTACATATGTCCTATAAATATCATATAAGACCTAAAAAAAATTCACTTTAATGCATAAAACCCTCTAAAATATCTGATTTTACACCCAATTCTTGTATTTTCTCCCAATTCCTTATAGCCCTCAAAACAAGTAAACCTCCTTGTGTAGAAGAATGTACAAAGGATATCTAGGAAATAATTAAATTTTTAGTTCCTAGTATCAATTAAATCTCCATTACAAGTTTTAAGACCTAAAATAAAGTGGAAACATACTTAATCCCCTGATCTCTCTTCCTAATTAGGCCTTTATTAGCCCTCTAGGACTAGAAACTAAGTTTTGATCCATATTTATCCCACACAAGTGAAACCTAAAATAAAAAATTTATTCACCTTACCCATGATATAAAAATTATCCATTCCTAATTTGGGATTTTTTTAACCTTCTATAGGTAGGCAAACCATGAAATGGCAAAAATACTAGCCCTTTCTTAAGCATGTTTAAGCTTACCTTTAAAAACTATAATTTTTTGAGCTATTAATTGGTTTGTTTCATGGTTTATTTAAATTTTATATATATAATTAAAACAAAGTAATCCTCTCCAATAATTTTTAACTATCCATGGTCTTATATACCCTCTTTTGAGCTCAAATCTTCACAAAAATACATCATTTATTGAATCTATATAGGTGTAGGTAAAATAAAATGTTATGTTAGGGACATAATTATAATTATACATTATTTTTATTTGGTTTAAAGGTCATTTAATCTCATTTTATGTGATTAATAAGTCAATTTTTCCAAAAAATGTCATTTTAAGCCTCTAGATAGCCAAAAACACACTTATCATCTTAATAATGATTCATAAAGTATAGGGGGATAATACAAAAAATAGTGCCAATAATTTTTATTTTAAAAGTTTCCCAAACTATTCCCAATATATTGAGGTCCCATTCATCCACTCCATACAAATCCAAGCAAAAGAAAATGCCTCTTGGGTTAGAAGACTGCATTTATATACATCGAGGGAGTGATCTTGAGTTTAAAATGCCATTTTAACCTTTGGTTTGAGCTTAAAATTCCATTTTTAAGTTTCTTACACCTTATAATATCCATTCATGAGATTATCCCCTTTATCTTAACCACCCACTTGGTCATAAGCTTGCTATTAGGCCTAAATAGGGTTTGTATGCAAATTAACTTTTCCAGCCCTAAAGGCATGTTTTGGTCATTTTATGTCAATAATTCTAAGAAAAATATTCATGGAGATGAAGGTGAGTGTTCATTAAAAATATTAAAAACATTTTAACCTTAATTAATTTCAAAACCTACCTATAATTCACATATTTAATGCCTATGCATGTGGGTCTTTGTTTAGGCATTTCACTTACTTAGACTCAATAATGCCTTATTTTTAGTAATTCCCTTATTTAAAACATTTTATTCACAAATTTGAATTTTATATACTATATCCCATAAAAAAAATAATTAAAATCATACTTTAACCAAGGAAACTTTTATTTTATTCACTCTTTTGGTTAAGAGATCTATAAGTCTCCATTAAGCTTGATAGGTCTACTTTACTTGCTTAGCTTCTTTAAGAGATTTGGGTGTTTTATTTACTCTTTAAGGGTTATATAAATATTATTACACCTTAAATTATAGTTTACATAACCATATCAAGTCTTTCCCTTGCTTTTCTACCAGCAAAAGTGACCAATTTTGCTCATGTTCCCCATATAGGCCCGTGTGTGTGAACTTAGGCCTACTAGGCCTAAATAGGCTTATCAAATTTTGGAACCATTTTTATTGACCCCAAAAATAACATAATTTCATGATAAAATAATCATATGACTCCATTCTCCTTTGATATACCTCCTTTCATCCAAAATAAAGAGGCATCGTTCTTGATATGGCAAGCCTGTAGGATATCAATTTATCTTTGTGTATAAAGTTTAGAATTTATTTACAAATATTTGATCATTCAAGGATAATTATTGTTTTAATGAGAGTTATATATCCTTTTTTTAACCTATTAACTCTTATATATCATTTCATATTCATGTACTTACATAATCTTGTAGGTTCTCATTAGTTATATTTATCTTAATATTAGGAGTTTTGTTAAGGTTACTTACCTTATTTTCCACTATTTATGTCTTCTTAAACTTTTATTAGATTTATAAACTCTATCCATCTATATTAGATACAACTCTAATGCACACAAGTCTATCTTTAGGTCTTCAAATTTGAAAACCCACTTGAGTTTCTCAAGCAGTCTTGTAGGTGTCTATATGAGACTTAGTGCTATCATGAATGCCTTTAGAATATATACATCTAATTCATGAATTTGGAAACTTAGAGATCCTTTAAAATTTCTAAAGATATATTGAAACTCTTTTATCTTCTCTACCTACCAATTCACACCTTATCTTCAATGTCTATGCACATGCTTGTGTGACTCTTTAGGCCTACTAGGCTTGGATGGTTCCTCTAATTTGAAATTACCTTCATTTATTGAATATAAAATCATAAAAGTTTATTCATTTTGAAGATGAATATATCTCAAAAACCATACCAAAACACTATATATTCTTAAAAGACAATTGAATGTAAGTTTGACCTTTCATTAGACTTGATTGTAGGTTTATTTAGGTTCCTTTCTTCCTTAATACATTAGTCTTTATATGAGAGTAATATGATAGGATAGATTAAGATAAATGGATCTATTTATCTCTCTCAGATTTTGCATGTATATTTCATATAGTTTTCATGCCAACACAAGGTCTCAAAAGCATCAATCACTTACTATTCTACCTCATAATGCCTCAAAATAGGTTATATTCTTATCTAAAACCATACCCTAATCTATAATATTGGCCCAAATCTAGTATTTATTGCTTTTAATGGACTATTTAGTGATCATAGAGAGCTCAATCCTTATTATTATGATTGTAAGTTTCTTGCATTAGTATCTCAAATTCCCATTCTACATCTTAAACATGTCCCTTTCTCTCTTTTACCTATGATAGGTCTATGGATATACATCTAGCAAAGAACCTTAACAATATTTTAATGATTTATATAGACTATGAGGATTTATAAAAAGTCAATGAGGATCATGTAATGATATTTGACTCACCATTAATGGGGATTCCTTTAATTTTATATCCATTTATCTTATGCTACTAACTTCTTTACAAGCTCATAACTTTTCCCCTTCCCTACATTTATACATCTACAAATTATGAAGAATACAATGCTTGTGAAGGATCCTAGACCTTGATATCATGGAAAAACTAATTTAGTGACCTTATAGAGAATTAGTGGGGCATCATCCACTTATCAACCACTCTTATTGGTTTGAAACCTTGAAATCATCCAAAATCCATTGCCACTAACCTATAAATTGATAATAAATGAATATTTATTGTCCTTTAATGGCTCACACATGAAAAATGGGTTTTGTATAATCATGTGATATTCTTTCATATACCTTACACATTTCCCTCAATTTACCTTATACATTCAATTTATTTCAAACTACCATTTCAAAGAAGAAAAATGAGCATGTATGGTTTGTAGGGAGTTTTAGAGTACCCTAAACTATTAAAAAATTTCCATAAATGAGAGAGGATGGATACAAAAACTAGTACCATAAATTTTAAGCCTACTAGTACCCCCTCCTTTGGTAAAAATATTGCCTCCAAATTTCTCTCTTGGTTTTACCATCCACATGAAACTTTACTTTATGAGCTTGTAAGGAGAGAGATGGATAGGAAGCATATTTAGTATCTCTAAGACATAAAACTTCACTAAAATAATTAATTTAACTTTTTGGAGTTGAATATATGATATTTGACTATTTTCACCTAAAAGTGAGATCTTGAAGTCCGTACAAGTGCCTTAAATTGCTTGTTTGGAGTTGAAACTAAAGTAACTGACCTGTTTTGACAACTAAACTGATACTATGACTTTCTCCTAACAAAATACACATTATATATTCTATTAAAATACTTTTACTTTTAAAAATTAAGTACAACTCCTTAATTTTGGCATAGAGAGTGACTTAAATGACTTTAGAGTGCATCATAAGCATGATGGAAGACTAATGCATAGTTTGATGTCTTATAGAGCTTTGGAAATCCGACTTTGAATTTAATTTAACTCTTAAAAATTCTATTTAATTCTCCATGAAATAATATCCCCTTGATAAGGCTTAATTTGGCCACAATTGAAACCTAGGTTTCTCCAAAAAACTTAAAAATGTTAAAATACCTTAATCTCTTGAAACAAGTTTAACAAACTTTATTCCAAGTGACCAAGTTGAAGTATTTAAATTGAAAGACTATATAACATATTGACACATCATGACATACCCATAAGATCCACTAGATTGATCTTTAAAGTATTGAAAACCTTGGAAAATACATTACCTTAAATAATGCTAATAAGACCTTACAAAGATCGCTTAAAGACTATCAAAGCATGTAATGGGTTATGAATAAGTTTAAAAAGAATGAAAAGCAACATTTTTTACTATAGGGATGATAGTTTGACTTGGGAAGTCAAAATTTTCAACCTTTTGTTGACTTGGTTGGGAAGCATGCTTGCTATGCTTAGGAACTAGTAACTTTGCATCTAATTTGGGATCATGGATTCTCTCTCATACTCTTAAATAAACAAGATCAGACCTTGACCTTGGATAGAAGACTCTTTAAAAATATAAGATGACTGATTGAACTCAAAAAATACACAAAACAAGGACAACACAAAAAATAAGACACATCACACTTGTACTACAAAGCACTTATGGAACACAACAAATATAATTAAACTATTATGTAAAACATAAGATGCCAAAATTGATCCTCCTAGACTAAAAGGGAAGATTTTTAGATCATCTTCATCATTTTATGAGCAAGAATGTAAAACAAGCTACCTCTTAGACCTTTGCTTTGTTTAACTTAGCTTTGTTATGGTTAGTAATCCTCTTGGTAGACCTTCAAGTGAATCATCAACATTAAATATGTTCCAAATGAATATAAAATCATCTTTATTCTCAACCTTTACTTCATGTTGATATTCCATATTAGGGTCATTCTCCAATTTGACTATAGCTTCAAATTTAACCTTTGATAACTCAATAGGATCATGCATTTCAATGTGTGTACTTTTATGAGCTTCTTCTTGAGCATGTTTACTTGAGAGCACAATTTTGTCATCCAAAATCAAATAAAAAATTTCAAGATATTGCCAAAAGGAAACTTCCTCTTGGTCATTTTAAAGGATGATAATCTCAATGTCATTCATTCCATTTTCTTTAGGGAAAATAGGCTCACAATTTTTTTTAATTGGACTATGATCTAGATGAGTTTTGTATTTTTCAATTTCTATCACCTATTGATGATGCTCAATAGGGCTAGTAACCAAATTATAATCATGAAAACTTACCTCATACTTAGATATAATTTCATTCAAGACCAACATGTCATCATTAGTTGCTTCAAGATGTACCTCATTATTTATCCTATTAGTTTTCTCATCTTGATATTCAAGAGATCTACTACTAGTGAACACTTCAAGATCTCACATGAAGTCATGGTACAAGTGCTTCTATGAGTTATCTTCATCTTATGTATCAAGGGTTGTCACTACTTCATGCTTACTTGGAACTATGCATTGCTCATGTATGTCTTCTTAAAGGCTTCCTCTTAATAGTTCCTCTATAATCAATTTATTCAACTTTAAATAGGGTCACCATCTTTAATGAAGAAAGATAGTTCAAATAAAATATTTGCCTCTTCTTGATGACTTAATCACTCTTTGAATATTATCCAAGTTCTTCTCAACTACTACAACCTTACTCATGGCTGCCATGTTATCATCTACTTTATTTTTAAGTTCAAAATCATGCCAAACCTATCTCATGTTTGATTTTGTAGTAGAATTAATATTACCAATGGTAAAATCATCATAATACTTACTCATAATATCTTCTTCACCTCCCTCTTGATTCTCCTTTGCAATTGTAACCTCATCAAGCCTCTCAATTACTACTACTTTCTCTATCTTGATTAACAAAATCTAATTTCCAACTAGATGTTCAGCACTAACCCTCAAAATAATAGGTTCTCTTTGACAAAAGGAGATGGTGGAAGGGAAAGAGATCTTATTAAGTAGTTTAATACTTGAAAGAGTGTCTTTATAACTTGGGATTGTGAGTTTAGGCTTATTAAAGGATTTTAGGAGAGGCTTTTAGAGAAGGAGGAGGGAATTCTGATTTTCTTTCTTCCATTCAACAATCAACTTATCAACCTACAATGTGCTTTGAGACTCATATGTAGCTAAGACTTGAGGATTATATGATAGATTTGGGAAGCTTGATAATTCCCTTAGATTGAATTATAATACTCTTTCTCCCTCTTGGTATTGAGATTGTCCATGAAGAGTCTCTTTTAAACTTTAGAATTTATTTGGTATGGCATCATCTAATTATTATTTAACTTGATCTAGGCATGGTTCATTATTATTACCTAATGACTCAACCATTTATTTCCAATTTGAAATCTTGGACTTAGGATCCTCCTCTAAAAGATGCATTATAACTTGAGGGGTGTATATAGGATTTGATAAGCTTACAAGCTGCCTTAGAGACTCATCAAATTTTTTATTTTTAATGGGCATTATGGAATTCTCCTAAAGAAGGGTAGATTAAGATTGAGGAAGGATGAGTGAAGATCTCATATAATAAATATTTTTTTGATGTCTTGTTACAAATTCAAGAAAATTAGAAGTACAGTAAGATTGATGTGGAGTAAGATAAGGTAATTGAATTTGATTGTATTGGATTTTTAACCTTTCCCATATTGACAACCTATTCTACATACATTGAATCAATTCTCTTATGTCAAGTATCTGATTGGTTATGGCATGATAGTTGTATTTCTCAAAAGCTACTCATTTACTCCCTGGAAGTGGTAATGTGTCCCTTATATTTTTATTAAAGTGGATAGGGACAAATTGATTAAGCTCCACTTCACTATCAATATTTCTCATGATCATTTCATTCTTTAGCATGGATAGTTTGAAATTCAATAGTGATGAAATAGTAGTGTGACTATATGAACTAGGGGAAACATATATTTGACAAGGATGATTAGAGGAATGAAAAGGCTACTAAGTAGGTTAATATAAAATTTCATCATCTAGATAACTAAATTTATGTGGAGAATGAGTAGGATCATTATAGTTTACATATGGCTCATTTAGAGGATAGAGATCAACATGTTGCTGGTAAATATCATGGAAAGGATGGTATGGTTCATTATAATATTGATAAGGAGGTATAGTAAAAAAATTCTCTTCATAAACTACCATCAAACTTAATCAAGATAGTGAATTCAAAACATAACCTACATTGAACCAGTGCCTAGGATGATATAACCAACTAATTGAGGTCAAAGTCACCATTGATGTTTTGAATGCCTCCAAAGGATGATATGTAGAAGGACAACACCAAAAATACTTCAACTACTTTGGACCTTAATCCCACTAGGAATGCCATAAACTATTATCAACTCAAACTTGCACCCTTATGAAGGTTAGTCAATCCTTGATAGTTTGGAGTAACATGGACATAATCCTAGTCTTTGGGTGTCCTAATAGGTGGATTAAAACTCTAGATTATAGGGACATCTCCCCTTGATGTATCAATTATGATATATACACTATAATACTAGTTTGCAAGGGAAAAGGGAGAAAGATAACATGAAAGAAAATCTACCTAAGGAGGTGATACACCAAAATATCTTATTCACATATCTAATATGCACTAAGAAGATAAATTATGACATGAACCTAATTTCACTACTCAAATAAAGGGTCTCTAAACATAAATGTTTCACATAGAGGATATCATATTGATACATGGTACAAGGTAGATGATCTATAGATCTCTCAAGGATACTAATGAAGGATTTCACTTTCCATTCAAACAAGGTTATTAAATCACACTATGTAACCTATAAGGATGATTATCCACCTAAAAATAGGTAAATAGGAGAATAAAAATGTAAGGAAGCATTAACTATCACTAAAAAACATCTAAAAACCATAAATCATTAACTAGTAACAAGAATTGAAGAGGCTAAAATTCATCTTTATTCACTTCAAAGAGCCAAGCAAAAGTATTTTTTTGAGTAGTGCTCTGCCACAACTCAGCTTAAGGATCCTTAAAAATGCCAAAAAAGGCATACTTAACGAGAAAATGATAAAGGAGAGAGAGAGAGAGATACCAAAATCCTAAAACTATTAATGATTCATCCACCTAGTCTTCCTTAAACTCCTACATAATACTTCCTTGATTTTTTCTTTTCCCTCTTGTAAAGAGGTGTATGAGGTAGAGATAAGTTTGTTTGAAATACTTGAAGGAGTCATAAGAGTTGATTCCTAGAGTTTGATCCATAAATGTGCCTATATCCTTGCTTTCATGAACCTATATCTTTGATGAATAAGTCACCTCCTTGAAAATAGTCCTTTAATTATTGATCAAGTATTCAACCAACTCATATACTCATGCATGTTATTACTCCACCTTGATAGAACTATTTAAAGGCTTTTAATTTTTGTATGACTTTGTTTACTTGACTTGGAATAGGAGAGGGAGAAGGTATTCCTATGATATGATCTCTTGAATCATTTTTTTATATCCAAGTGGTGTTTTAAAAAAAAAAATCCCTTGACAAAGTTTATTGAAGATATTTTATGCATTGATTTGGTGATTTGACCACTTGAAATCCTCCTTTTGAAATATGGTGTAGAAAGGTGAAAACTTGGTTTTGAATTCAATAAATAAATATACATCCATGGATGGCCTATATAAGTAAATAATACCTAAAATAAAGTCAATTAAATCCATAAAACCCTCCAAAAGATCTGATTTTACACCCAAAGATTATATATTCTCACAATTCATTGTAGCCCTTAAAATAGGTAAAACTCCTTATATAAAAGAATGAATGAAGGACTTGGTGAAATAAATACATTATTTTGGACCTGGTATTCCCTTACATATACATTCAAAATTTTATGACCTTAAACCAAATGGAAGCATACTTAATCACTTGATCTTTCTTTCCAATTATGCCTCTATTAGCCCTTTCGACCTATAAACATATTTTTTGATTCAAATTTATCCCACACATGTGAAACCTAAAAAATGTTTTATTAAATTTAAAATTTATATAACCATCCTCCATGCTAATTTTAGGATTTTATAACCTTATGTAAGTAGCCAAACCAAGAAATGGCAAAAAAATTAGCCCTTTCTCAACCCTATTTCAGACTGCCTTAAAAAACTAGATTTGTTTGATCATTTTTAGGGTGTATTTTATGGATTATTTGACTTGGATAGGTATAATAAGCCCAAGTAACCCTCTCAATATTTTTAAACTACCCATGGTCTTATATACCCTATTTTGAGCTCAAATCTTCACAAAAGTACATCATTTCTTGAATCCATACATGTGTAGGTACAAGACAATGTTATTATAGGGACATAATTGGAGTTATCCATGTTTTTTAGAGGATTTCAAGGTCATTTTATCTAATTTTAGATTATTAAGAAGTCAATTTCTCTAACCTAGTCATTTTTGGCTTCTAGGTAGCCAAAAACACACTTATCATCTTAATGATGATTCATAAAGTATAGGGGGATAATACCAAAACTAATGCAATTAAGTTTGAGTTGAAAAAGTTTCCAAACTATTATTAGGATATTGAGGTCCCATGTATCTACTCTGTATAAATCCAAATAAAATAAAATGCATCTCAAGTTGGAAGATTGTTTTATATAAGCCAAAGGAGTTATCTTGAGTTTAAAATGACACTTTGACCACTAGTTTGAGTTGAAAGTGGACCTTTTAATTTTTTTACACATTATACTATCCATTTAGGATATTCTCCCCTTTTAATTAAATACCCACTTGGTTATAATCATGCCATTAGACATATGTAGGGTTTGTATGCAAATTAAATTTTTTAGACCTAAAGGGCATGTTTTGGTCAGTTTATCTCAGTCCTTTTGAGCTAAATATTCATGGATATAAAGGAAAGTGTCATTTATAGACCTTATAAAAAATTTCACCTTCATTCACTTCAAGACCTACCTAGAATCCACATATCTAATGCCTATGCCTGTAGGTATTTATCAAAGCATTTTACTTACATGGACTCAAGAATACCTTATTCTTAGTAATTCCCTTATTTGAAAAATGGTCCTCACACCTTGTGAAGTTTATCTATAATATCCCATAAAAACAAAATTAAAATCATGCTTTAACCAAGGTAACATGCATTTTACGTACTCTTTTTGTCAAAAAACCTGAAGGTCTTCATTATGTTTGTTAGGTTTGCTTGGCTTCTTTAAGAGCTTTGGGTATTTTATTTCCTCCTAAAGGGTTATATAAATCTTCCTATACCTTAAATGAGAGTTTATACAACCATATAAAGTCTCTCCATTTCTTGTCCACCACCCAAAGTGACCAATTCTACCCATGTTCACCATATAGGCTTGTGTGTGTAAACTTAGGCCTACTTGGCCTAAATAGGTTTATCAGAGTTTGGAACCATTTTGATTAAGTTAAAAAATCACATAAATTCATGCCAAAATATTCATATAACTTTATTCTTCTCTTAAAAATCTCCTTTCATCCAAAATATAAAGGCACCTTTCTTAACAAGGCAAGCCTTTAGAATGTCATTTTGTCTATGTGTATAGGGTTTTAGAGATTCTATACAAATATATAAGAATACAAGGATTTTTATTACTGTAATGAGAAATAGATATCCTTTTTTGAACCTATCAACTCCTATATACTATTACATCTTCATATGCATGTACTTACATAGTCTTGTAGGTGTTCATTGCCTACATTTATCTTGAATTTAGGTGTTTTATTAAGGTCACTTACCTTATTTTCCACTATTTAGGTCTTAATATTCTTATAGTGGCTATATACACTTTGTCCATGTATAGAAGCTCTAACTCTAATGCACACAAGTCTCTCTTTATGAATTCAAGTTTGAAAACCTAGTCCTAGAGGTACCTATATGAGACCCAGTGCTCTCATGACTTATACCTTTACATCATGAATTTGTAAACTTATATATCCTTGAATTTTTTCCATTATTATTAATCATTATTAAAAAAATTCTGCTTAATTCTAAAAATAATGCCAAGAAAATTAAGTTAGGGACATTACCCAACTTCCATGAGGTGCTCAAGATCTCATGCAAAGGTTGTAAATGCCAAATATAGAGTTGGATTAGGAAAAATTATTAGTTAATCATTATTCTAAGAAATGAAAGATAAATTCATAAATATCTAAACAAATTAATCCAACCCATTCATGCAGGGTTTGAAAATAATAACAAGATATAAATGAAAGAAAGTAATAATTGATTACCTTCCCAAATTACTCCATTACTCTAAAGTAGATCAAAATCATGTTCTCCCCTTGATCAATCATTATTTTATTCATCAATAATGATGGCCTAACACCTCCAATATCTCAAGAACACTTTGTAAAACCTAGGCTCATGATAGAAACTATCTAACTTGCCTATCAATAAAGCTAATCCAAATGCAAATAACACAAAAATCAAAACACAAATGACTTGTAGAGGGATTTTAACATTATAAGTTTACACAATTTAAGCTTAAAAATGGTAGTGTGAGGCCTTTTATTTATATATTTTTGGAATTAGTAGGATCAACCATGACCATCCATCTCAAGATTGAGATGTGTGGCCATGAATTAATCTAATATTTATAATTAAATCCATAAATATCCTCATCATGATTTGGGAAGAAGGGGAATTAATGACGCATGGGAGGCATTAAAGAGGCATAGGAGGCCATAATCATGATATTTGTTGTAATTATGGATTTTGGATGCCACCCCATAGATGATGTCATTTAGGTGATGCAACAAATAGGAATCAATTTCTCATAAGAAATATTCAATAACCTCCATGTAAAATCTACTTAAACTCTTGATTTGATTTAATTAACCTTAAACAAGATTAATCAATATTTGTGAAATTATTTGGAAATTGGCCATCAATTAATCAAATTGGTTAAAAAATCATATTACTCGGTCATAATTTGACTCGGAAAGAATTGGAAGGTGATGCTAGATGAATTTGAACCATATTCCCATTTAGGATGTTTCCAAAAAAAATAACAAAGGTACATGATTTATACTAATGAATTATAAGAAAAGAGTGATTTAGTGGACAAAAAGGTGAAACCATCATTTTGAATCGAAATGAGTTGATCAAAGTTAGGAATCACATAAAATATATTACCCTATTTATGGATATTTTGGCCTAAATAGACACTTGTAAATTACAAGTTAGAGCCATTTATCACGTTTTAGTGGGTTTGACCTAAATTTGGTATTTAGGTGAAATTTGAGTAAGATTGACAATTTCAACACAAATGGTATTAGGAATTAGATGTCTATATGTTTCCACTATTTGAGAAGGCATAACAAGACATTCAGGTGAAGCAATATATTTTAAAATAAAAGAGTTTTCAAGAAGAAATTATAAATGACCCATGATGACCCCTCAAGAGGACATACTAGGATGAAAGAAATGGATGGACTCTTAAAAAGAGAGAGAAATTGAGAGGTTAACCCATGGAATAGATCATAACTAGATGAGCTAATGTTTGCACTCATTAATTTCATTAATGATAAAAATATAATTAGAGGTATAATGGGCCCCAAATATGGGCGTAATGAGAAGGATTCAATCCATAAATGTAAGAGACATACTTGAAATGCACCCAATTTGAGAGTGCAAGCTACGTGCTTATGGTATTATTTAATACTAAGACAAGTTACACACTAAAACATTGCCATTATGGGAAAAAGTGTGGAGATCCTGGAATTAAAGGAAAAAGAGAATGTGGTTTCCAAAATATGATAATAAGAATTACCCTAGTAGAGCATATTTGATCATGATAAGATAGTTATGTCCTAATAGGGCTAATTTTTATTACTGGTAAACAATAAATAATGGTCTTGCCCCCATAGAGATGATTTATATTTGTGACTTGTTTCAAATAGTGTACCCCATCATGGGAAAATTGTCAAGAACTTAGCTCAAGGATATAACCTATTTTATATATTAAATCAAGCATGTAAAAACATAGATGTGATGGTGGAATGGCTACAAAAGCCAAAAAAAACCAAGCATGCGAGAATTCCCAAAGTGATGAGAGAGATGAAAAGAAGAATGAAGATGCTCAAGCTAACCAAATATGTATAAGAAAAGTAGATGCTACCTACATAGTTCCATGGATGTATGCTCTAACATGAAATTCAGGCCAATGTAGCTCACCTAGAAGTAAGAGAGAATGGAATGAAGGATGATGAAAACTGACCAAGAATTGATTAGACTCATGATGTATATAAAAATATGCACATCTAAGTATTGAGTCAGGTGCTAAACCTATTGAGCCTAGTTTATGAAAAGTGTTCTTGAGAGTTGTTTATCAGATCTGTGTCAACGTTTAGACTTGAGTCTAGAGCACAAAGTGCTTTCTATTTCCAAATAAACTAGGCATCATAAGTATGATTATCTCATGAGGACATTGAATTTCAAATGCATGGATATAATTCAAATGTGAATACCTATAACTAATAATAATGGTAAAATAATAACCAAAACTAGAGTTATAACTATTTACATTTAAAAAAAGCAAAGATAAAAAAAAAAAGATAAACATAAAAGAACCAAACATAAAAATCAAGATATGAAAAATTAAGATTCAAGTAGGACTAAGAATGTTTAAAAATGAAAATAAAAAAATTATTAATGACATAGGATCAATATATAAATAATAAAGATCTATGTGGACCATCAAGACATTCTTGAACATAAAATATCAAAAATAAAATAAGAAAATGAAACACCAACAACAGTCAAATAAACATAAAAGAGACAAGCAAAAACATACAAGGAAACACAAGACTAATATGAAACACAAAGTAATAAAAATAGAATATGGAGATGTGTGAAATAACAAAAAAATACCAAGAAAAAAAAAAAAACACACACACACACACAAAAAAAAAAAAAAAAAAACCAAGTTAGTATGGTTTAAACACAATTGTTCATGAACATGTAGTAGAGATGTTACTTTCCACTACAACGTAAAAAATAGAAAGGACAAAAAAATTGTTCCCTAATTAAATAGTAATAATGGTAAAATAAATGGGGGAAGAGAAGAAAAAGAAGGGGTTGGTTGAGATGACTCTAGATGTACTAGACGTTGCCTTAATAATTTCATGGATGCATGTTCTAACATGAACATAAAGACAAATGTAGTTCTCCTAGGAAGTGGGATATAAGACATGATGATGAACATAAATAAATGATTAATGTTATATAATAAAAAGGAAGACCTTAAAAATGAGATTAGTTTTGCAAAATGGCAAGTTGGCGAGACGAAGGAGAATGATCTTACAAAATGACAAGTGTGTATACTTAATTTACTTGAAAAATGGAAAGAGAATGACATGGTGGGACAAGATGACTTGAAAAACAAAAATTCAATAGAATAAAATGCTTTCAAAATAGCAAGAATGTGAAGATAAAAATGTACAAAAGCATAAGACAATGTTTTTGTTCTTTTGGGAATCATTTTCTAATGTTTTTGGTATATTTGAGATAAAATATGTAAAAGGGGGAAACAAACTTAGTCAATCAAATGCTCATCCAAATTTATAATTTCAAATAAAATATACAATCTAGATGTAATGACACATGCTCACAAATTGGCAAGAGCAAGGATCCTGAAAAGATAGCAATAATGTTCACCAAAGAGAAATAAATGTAATATAGAATAGTGTGGAGTGAAAAATTAATCTAAAGAACCATGCGATAGGTAGATCATGAGATAATAAGATGTTTTTATTCACTTGTCTATATAATAAGATAAAAAATAATATTTTAGTCGAACTACTTTGTCGAATTGGCGTTGAAGGTGTTCATAATGCTGATGAGATATAATTAGGATCATAAGCGCTCAAAGGACAAACATGTTCAAGGTAAAACAAGCCCAAGACATAATATAGAATATGGTTCTCAAAGAGAATTTTATAAATAATATGGTTTTAAAATAAAATGGCACAAGGTAGGATAAAATGTGTTCAGAGTACTAATGGTTTAAAAAATTTCACTGTCTAGAGTCATGAAAGGTAGTTCACAGTAGTATAAAATGGTAGGATAAAACTACTTTGGCACAATATTCCCCCAAGTAAGGGGTCTTGTAGATAATGGTTCAAATATATTCACACATATAACCTCTTAAGGTGCATGATATCCATGGGCTTTGGAAGTTCTTTACCATTTTTTTAGCTAGTTGATATGCCCCTGTTCCATAGTTTGTCATGATAATAAATGATCCTAACCAATTAGGTTGAAACTTACCTTTATTTTTGAATTTAGTGTTTATTTTCTTTTGTTTCTTTTTAGGACCAAATCACCAATCTCAAACTCCCTAGAGAGAATTATCTTGTTGTATCTTATCCATAATTTGTTATGATAAGCTCACAAGTTTTCTAGGGCAACTAAATGCTTACCATCAATAAGTTATAGTTCTTGTAACAATGAGACTATATAGTCCTCATCATCTTCAATATGCTCTAATGATATTTGAAAGGATGGAAAATTTATCTCTATCAAGGTAATATATTATATTCCATAGACAAGGGAGTATGGAGTGGCCCCTGTTGGGGTTTGATGATAGGTTTTGTCAGTCTAAAGGGTAGGAAACATTCACAAGTGCCAATTACAGCCAACATCATTAAAAATCTTATTTAAAATGGCTATAATGATTTTTTTGGATGCCTTGGGTTTTCCATTGCCTTGTGGGTTATATGGATTTGATTTCTCATGCTTGATCTTAAATTTTGCACAAAGAGATTTTACATCTTGGTTTACAAAAGACCCATCATTATCAGATATAATACTTGTGGGGATGCCATATTGATAAATGATATGGTAATAGATGAATTTGGAAACCTATTTCTTGGTGATGTAAGTGAGAGGAATGGCCTCAATCCACTTACTAAAATATTTTGTAATAGTCAGGATATGCTTATGGCCATTTGAAGATGCTAGGTTTATTTTCTCGATGAGATCAGGGTCCCATGTTGAGAATGACCATGGTGTTATTATTAATTGTAGTAAAGAAGGTGCATATATCAAATTTTCATGTTACTAACAAGGAATACACTTCCTTACATAATTACAAGAATTAGTCTCCATATTTGGCCAATAATAGTCAATTATAAGGAGATTATTTGCTAAGATTACACCATTGGTATGGGCCCCACACATTCCTTCATGAACCTCCATCAACACTTGCTTGGATTCTCCTGAAGATAAATACTGAATAAGTGTTCCATCATAAGCTTTATGATAAAGTGTGTCTCCTAAGAGAGTGTAACGTGATAAATGGTGATGGAATAGTTTTTGTTGACTATTGGATAGCTCAACTAGGAAAACCTGATCATGGAAGTAGTTATAAAAATCTTGGAACCAGGGTAATTGACGTGGGTGATTGGGCAAAACAATGGTGCATACCCTTTCTAAATTTGGTATAACATTTGTAGGCTAAAGAAGATTTTTAATAAAAATTTGATACTCTTTAGAACCATCATCATTTTTATCATAGAACCAATCATTTCCATTACATTGGTTGATCTATTATTTTCTCTTGTGATTTGTTCAAACTATAGAGATTTAAAATGACGTTTGAGGTTATCAACAATTTTTTTATAAGGAATGAGCTTATCATCTCCAATTTGATATTGATCAATGGTATAATTGATGAGTAATTGGGAATCACCATAGACCTTTAACTCTAAATATCCCACTATATAGCAAGATGATTCCCTAAAATCAATGCCTCATACTCAGCCATATTGTTTGTACAATAAAATTTTATATGAAATGCTTTGGGAATCAAATCCCCTAGGGTGTAGTCAATAATATATCAACTCTAGATCCATGAGATGTAAAGGAGCCATCAAAATTTAGCCTCCATTATTTAGTTTCTTGTGATGAATTACCATAATAGAATCATCTAGAAAGTCAAATTTTAGAGGTTAAGTATCTATGATAAGGGCTTTTACAAGTTGATCAATAATAACCTACCCATTAATTAATTTTTGATCATGATACTCAATGTCAAATTCACTTAGGAGAATAAACCATTTAGCCATGCATCCTTGAAGAGATTCTTTGGACCATATGAATTTGAGAGGGGCCACCTTGGTGATGATAATAGTTTTGTTATTTAGCATATAATGTCACAATTTTTGAGTAGCAAACACCATAGCTAAACATGTCTTCTCAATAGGTGTATAATTATGTCCATAAACCACTAGAGTGTGGCTTAGATAATATACTCCATGTTATTTACCTTGATCATCATGTTGGTCAAAAATTGCCCATAATGCATGCTCTATCACTTTATATGTAAAGAAGTAGTGGCCTTCCAAGTGTTGGTGGTTTCAAGACTAACAGATTGGCCAAATATGTCTTGAGTTTTGAAAATTCTATTTGACAATATTCATACCATTGAAAATTTACCCCTTTCTTCAAAAGGTGGGTAAATGGGTGGTACTTATCTGCCAATTGAGAAATGAACCTGCATATAGATTAGATCTTTCCTTGCAGGATTTGTTGTTGTTTAAGATAATTTAGTGGAGGCATCTCCATAATGGTCTTGACCTTTGTAGAGTTGACTTTAATCCCTCTTTATGATACAATGAAACCTAGTAATTTCTTTTATATGAATCCAAAGACACATTTATTAGTATTTAGGTGGACTTTATATTCACGAAGCCTCTAAAATGGTCTTCATAAAACATTAGGATGTCCATATTTTATTCTTGATTTTGCTAGTATATCATCAATATAGTCTTCAATAATATCATGCATCATGACATAGAAGATGATAGTCATGTCATGTTGATATGTGGCTCTAGTATTATTTAAGCCAAATGGCATGACTTGGTAATAAAATGTTCCTCATAGAGTGGTGAATGTAGTCTTGTGTTGATCTTCTTGGGATATCTTGATCTGATTGTATCTAAGAAATCTATCCATTAAGGAAAACATATCATACCCAGTAGTTGAGTTGAAAATAATGTCAATGTTGGGGAGAGAAAAATCATCTTTAGGGAATGCTTTATTGATATCTCTAAAATAAGTACAAATACATATACCCATGGTATTTTTATTCATTAGGACTATGTTTGAGATCTCCTTAGAGTAATCTAGTGGACTAATAAAACCTACTCCTAGAAACTTTTCTAGGTTTGCTTTAACTAATAGGGCAATGAGTGGATGCATCTTCCTCAATTTAAAATTTATTAGTTTAGCATTAAGATGGACAATAAGGTGATTCACAACAAAATCAAGGTCTAAGCTTGGCATGTCAGATTATGCCCATGCAAAGATATAAATATAATCCCTTAGGAGGGATATAATTTATTTAGATTTTGATTTAGTAAGGGAAGCTCTAAGATAAACAATTTTGGGATCCTCATAGGTTCCTAGGTTCACTTTTATCATGTTTTACATAAAGAGTGTGGATCCATCTTCTAGAATTTTATACAAGTTATGATCATGATCATGGTCATATTCTTCTACCACATCTTCTTGTTGTTCCTCCCAAAGTTTTAGATAGTGTGATGAATCAAATTTTTCCATCTCAGGTAAAGCCCAAATACTAATTTTTTTTAAAAACTCAAGAGCAAGATGCTCAATTTTTTTATTGTTATGAATAGATGATTGTACTAGATATATAACTTGGTCTAGATTGACCTTCTACATCCTAAGGGGATGAGCAAACTTTCCTACCTAAGAGCACGCAAAACATGATTTCACTCAAAGGCTTCTCTTTTTTTTACTTGTTCCCTGATCAACGAGTGCCTCAAAGAGGTTTTCACCTAAATTTATTGATGTTTATTATTTTTTATGACCAAGAATGTTTGACTACTCTCCAAATTAGGTAGAATGGTCTACTTAAAAATCAAATCCTTGTTTGTGATTGCTAATGGGTAATCCATCTCTTAGGCCCATGTATTTTATAAGTGATTATTCATTATAAAACTCATCAAGGCATATGACTAAATTTTGATGGTCCTAATCAATGATTTCAGGATGGAAAAGGCATAAGGAACAGTGAGGGTTTAATTTAGGAAGTAAATATATAATGGTAAAAATATGATGTTCTACTTCAAGATGGTAAACACTAATAGAATATGTTTTTGCTTTAGGATGGGAAACTCTAATGGTTAAGGTTAAAATGACATTTGAATAAACTAAGTTTGTGTCAACAAGCTCATCAAAAATGATATAATGAGATGCTATGCCACTGTTAGGAGTCTCATCACTACTTAATTTAGAAGAATCACTATCTAAAGTTATAGGGTCACCCTTGCGTGGTATAAATCTGAGACCATGATTCAAATTAAGTACTCTAGTTAATAAGGGTTTTAGGATTCCTTACACTTATGGTTCAAGGCCTTTTCCTATATAATCAAGATGATCCATGATCTGATTAGGGATAAGACACTTTGGATTTTAAAATCAATTATCAAGGCCTTCAAAATATAACCAATGTCCCTTGGTAAAAGTATTTCGATATTTCTTTGACATGATAGTAGGTATAAAAACCATAGGTGGTTTTTGTTGTTTTTTCTTTATTTCCTAAATCATTGTGGGTTCATTAGGATTCTTTGAAGTTTTAGGCTTACCAAATATTTTATGAGTTTTAGGTAAATTTTCAATATGGAAGGCATCCTTAATACTATATGTGAAAATTCACACATCTTTAATAACAACTTGCTTCATAAGAGATATGGGAAATGCATTAGTCAAAGTGGAAGAAAGATCACTAGGGTTGATATAATTGAATTTGGGTGGATGTGAAACTATAGTCTTGTTCTTATTTCCAATGAATTTATAACCTAGACAATAATTATAATTGTATAATTGGGCCTCAAGATGTTTGTAATATTAATAAAGTTGTTGATCGATGAGAATAATAACCTTGATCCCATCATGGGGAAACTTAAGGCACTGATGTAGGGTAGAAGGAATGGCCCATAATTCATGGATCTAAGGATGACCAATAAGTATGTTATAAAGCAGTTCAATGTCCATAATATTAAGTAATGTATGATGTGAAGCAGACCCAATAATGATTGGCAACCAAATAGTACCAATAGACTCCCTTTTGACATTATTATAAGCCTTGATAGTGATTTTCTATGGCTAAATGTATTTCATAGTGTATCCCAATATTTGTACCAACTTAAGAGGTATGATTTTCAGCCCTATACCATTGTCTATAAGAACCCACTTGATCTTATGGTTTTAAATTATTACTTCAATGTATAATGGGTTATTATGGCTCAATCCAAGTGTAGAATGTCTTTTTGATCAAATGTCACTTGATGAAATGAAGATAAATATCCCATAAGGTTCTAGAATTATTTAGGGTTTATATCATTTGGAATAGTGGATTCTTTCGAAAGGCTATTTAGGATATTTTTATGGACTATAAATGTCTATAAGATATCCAAGATGGAAATCTGTGTAGGGGTTTTGCTCAATTAGTCTAATAGACTATAAGGCTTTTGAACATTGGGATAAGATAACTTGGATTTGGTTGGGATAGTAGTCAAATTTGGATACATTGGTGCAATGTTCACATTAGTTTATATGGAAGAAATAGGTGAAGGGCCTTAGGGAGTAACTCATGAGCATGTAGTTGTAACTATATAACCTAGAGGTGGCCAGGAGATACTATAATCAAAAGATAAAGGAAAATGGCCTTAGAGGGTGACTTATGGGCATCTAGTTGCATTTCTACAATTTTGAGTCAGCAAGGAGCCATTATAATTAGAAGAAGGGTGTTGTCTACAAATATTAACCCATGCAAATGGAGTTGCAATAGAATTATGTAAACTCAAAGCGATATTACTAGAGATAGAGGGTGTTGACCTTATAATTATGTATCCCATATTATGAAGAGCATGAGATGGTTCATGTGGTTTAACAATAATAGTGTAAATATGGGTTGTATAAATGCATCCCATGGTATTGTTATAGTTGTAAGGCATAATGTTGTAACCCACATTGTTAGTATGGGTACTATGATCATGATTATGCTCATGATATTTATAATTTTAACCTTGATTATAGTTCTAATTCTACCTCTATCCTTGGTTTTGTCCTTGGTTTTGATCTTTCCTTTGTGTTAGTTGATTATTTTAAGGAAAGGAGTCATAGAATCCCATATCCTAATTTGTGGCTTGATTATGGGCCACTTTAATCTCAACTTTTCCACTCTCAATGAGATCTTCAATAATATGTCATAATTGGATGAAATAATAAGCACCATGACCAACAACATAATAAAATTTTCACCATTCATTATATTTTTACAAATCTAGTTTTAGTTGATCTTGAGGAAATGGCCTTGGTATTGGCCATACAATCGGGTTACCTGCTACAAGATTTTGGAACACTATTTCAATTAGTTATCTCAATTTGATAAAGAACTTGAAATTACCATGGTTTTCCCTCTATAGAGGCTATCTCTAAAATTTTTTTGGTGGCTTAGGGGGATCTAATTATACATTTGGGGCCATTGGAGCTTGGGTTATTTATATGTGCCTTATTTTAGTCACTCTATTTCCAACCATGTTCTTGTTCTTGTTAAAGCCTTTAGGCTTATCTTGCATAACTATATAACTAAAATATGGGGTATGATTTTATGTTTGACCCTATGAAAATATATTAATAAGGACCTTTGTAATGATATCCTTCTCAATCTATACACCCTTTTTTATGATCTTCTCAAATGAGTCAACACAAGCTAGATGTAGATTGTGCACAACCTCAAGATGTAAGTTATATGCAAATATATCTGCCAACTATTTATCTATAAAATTATGTTTAAATTTACCTAATAATGTTCTCCATAACTATATATATCTAACAAATCTTTCTTCATCACACTCTTTGGCTTTGCACAAGTCAATAATAGTCAATTCATATTCTATGTTATATGAGAAATGGTTAATTTTTTTTAAATAAGTCATTCCAATCTATAATTGATCCTTTTCATAACTTAAGTATCCAATCTAAAGTTTTTCCCACTATACTTCATGGAAATAATTGAAGTAGGAACATGCTACTGTAAGCAACCTCTTAACATAATATGAAAAATGCTTGGATTTGTTCACATGGGTCACCCTTTCATTTGTATTTATCAAATTTGGGTGCCTCAAAATGACATGGAAAAGGGACTTGGATAATTCTTCAATCAAATGGATATGGACATATCTCATCAAATTTGTATTTTTTGATCCTATTTTTAGTCTCTAAACATGACATAATCAATTTATGGAGTTCCACTCTTGCATGTTTGGTGCATTCATGGGTGGATCATAGTTTTATTGGAATGGAATGTGCCCCTATTGATACTATTTTTAGGGTGGAATTTTCCCTTATTATTATTGTTTTTGGGGTGGAATGTGCCCATGTTGTTCTTGGGGTGGAATGCACCCCTGTTGTTGTATGGATTTATGAGGGATATTCACCCTACATTATATTACTTGGTTTTGATTTTGTCCTAGAATCAATTAAATAGGCCATTGATTCCTTAGAATTTTTTATCTTAAACTATACATGCTTTATTTATTTTGAGGAGTCCTTGGTATATTCACTAATTTTTTTGTTGGTTAAGATGAACTAGCTAGATTATCTTGAGGGATTTCCTCAATTCAAACTGAATGTTTGGGTTTTTGTGTTTGTAAAGTGAGAAGAGGCTCTTGGTGATTAAATAATATGTGTTTCATGTCTAGCAAAATATTTTTCACAATATCTTATGTTTTGTTATATTCATTTGAGATACCTTGATCAGTTGTTAGGTTCTCAATCAATGTTTGTTGTGTAGGTTCAATCACATTTCCTTGTTCCTTAGAGGCATCGTTATGGATTGAAGTAACAACTAGAGAGCCAATTAAGTCCATAATAAATTGATCAGTATATGGATGACTTATTTTCTTAATCTTTTTAATAAGATCTTGATTGGTTGGTTTTGACTCTATAAGTATTTCCTTACCCTTGTTAGAGGAAAAAGGTATGTTTGATTATGCAAAACCTTGCTATTGATGTTATTGTTCTCCTTATTTAACTAAGGTATACTATTGTTCTATAAGAAAATCTGAGGGTAGTCTAACACCAAATTATATCAACATAATGAGTGCTTCATATTGGTTCTTTTGGTATTCAATATAATCCCCTTTGGATCCTATAGTTTTAAGAATGTCCTCAAAGATAGTAGAATTTTCTTATCCATCATAAAAGTACTCATCCTCATAGCTAGGGCTATAAAGGACCCCACTACAAGTGAACCTCTATATCATGTCTAGAAAGGTTTCCTCTATACATTTGTATTATATTTGGATCAATGTTTTATAAATGTTTTAAACAAGGTATGTATTTCAATCCTTCTTCCAAATGAATGACTAAGATACCAAAGAGACTATAAAAGGAGGGTGGCTTAGAAACACACACAATTAGAAGAATGTGTTCACAAAATTACTCAATCTTGGGTAGGGTTGAAATTATATAAATCATAATAGGTATGATAACTCAAAAAGCCTAGAGTGTCACTAGTACACTAAAACATAGACTTTTTAAAATATGTCAATATCATAAAAACTAGTTCAACTTTGATGAGTTGCTACTAGAAAACTAGAAGAAATCCCTTCAGATTAGGAAGGAGACAATGTGAACTAAGAAAATCATGATGTGAAAACATTCAATAATTTCAAAGTATAAAGCTAAAACTAAATGGCCAACATAATGTTGTCACATGGTAATAGGAATGGTAGTATAAAATGTATTCTAGGACTTAAAGCATGAGTGATACGTAAGATGACTTGAGTCCACCAAAGATGATAATGTGATAATCAGTCTATAAATGACCCTCAATTCAAATGGGAAATTAAACCCAAGTTAAAACAAGTCAACTTCAAATGGCAAACCCAATTTAACACATAAACCTATAAAACTTAGAAAAGTCCAATTTTGAATTTAAATTATCAATGAGAAACTTAAGAAAATTTGGAAAATGAACTAAACTCAAATGAAAAACATAACTACACCAAAATCAATGATATGACACAATTTTTAAGATGATAATTTAAATAAGGAAAAAGATGATTTTCACTTGGATAGCATAAAGATTCCTTGTTCAAGAAATTTAGGGATAATGTCTTTGGTTTATGACATTTTTTTAACAAGAAAGTTTTGACCCAAAATAAGACCAAATAATCTAAGATAAAGACAAATCAACTAATTAATCTTCTTAATCCCTAAACTGATAAGGTATGACAAAGTGGGTTTAACTAAACTAACAAGATTTTGAACATTTCTAGATATATCAAATGCACAAGACTTTTACATCAAAATGTAATAGAAGAAACATGTCAGTTGAGTCTATATAACTTGGATTATTATAAAAAGGTCTTAACCTTTTTAAAACTACATCCATCACTCACTTAGTATAGTATGATGTATAATATGCTCAAACATCTTGATCTTAGCCCCAGTGATAGGAGATGGTTTAACCTCTCAAACCACCATCCAAGTGGGGTGATCTCAATTGATATACCCCCCATGGAAAGGTGTTGAGTATGACTCTAGGAGATGAATCCTTAGGTCAAAGCTTCCTTAAATAACTTACAGGAGGTAATGACATCCCCTATACAATCTAAGATGCATAAAATAAAGATTAAGTAAAAGATATTTAAGGTTGTTTCTAGATCACCTAAGCCATGCAGGTCTTGGGGAGAGCCTTCACAAAATCTCTTTTACACCTTTATACTAAGGTAATTATCAATGAATATGGTTCTTTTGATCTCAAAAGTTCCCTATAGGGGATGGGGGAGAGTATACATGCACACCTTTCTTTTTGCACAAATAAGTCTAACTAAATAAATAAGAAATGACTTGTATAAAGTAAAAATTTAAAGTGTGTTCAATTTTAGAGCACTAAAATGAAATATTTGGGGTGTTTTTTGGCCCCTTAGACTTAATTTTTTAAACTTTGAAAGAAAAACATTAAAAGTTCTCAAGTAAGCATCTAAATGTTTCTTTAAGCACTAGATAAAAATTCCCAATTCATTTTAAGCACTCAAAAGAGGTTTAAAAATATATAATTAAGCATGATTGGTACTTTTTCAATTATGTCTTATAAATAAATTAATCCAACTGATCAAGGAACATGCACCTCTCAATTTAGTCCAACTCCAACTAGACCTTTAGCTATCTCCAACTAGCAAGGAGGCTACAATCCCCTAGGTGATTAAGCACACACTCAACCACCTTTGATCTAATGTCCACCATTGCTATATTGTCTTATATAACTAATTATGACCTTTTTAAGATCATACACCTACAATCTATTTCTCTTCTCCAAGCAGGCACACCTACCTCATTCACTCAACCAAGTCACCCTTTAAACGATTAGGTATAATGACTTAATAGATCATGAACCTAATTAGATAGACATGAATAATATTATCCCTATAATGGTCCTCAATTACCAATATCTTCTCCTTGATTAAGCTCTTTTCTTCACTTGAATACACTCTACTCTCACCCCTACACAAATAGGCTAATTTAACCTTGTATATATATCACTCCATCATCTAACCCATCTCGGTCAGCCAAGATATTTTACACACTTGTATTACCATAATAAAATATCCTCGTACATGTTACAATAAATGTAAAATCTCTCCATAGGTCATCCATAATCCAAATCAAGCTTAATCCTCTTTTATATCTCAATTAGGCCTAATGTATTAGCCCTTCATTAGTACTAATTACACCTTGAACTAATTGAGCCATATTTAGCCTTCACCAATAGGTGAAAAAAGTCAAACCTGATTATAATAGATCATTTATCACTTCCCCAAGTGACCAATCCTCTTGGAGCTCAAAACCACTACTTCATTCAAGTCATTCTCTCTCTTGCCCCAAGTCCTACAAATACCCAAAAAATACTACCAAGAAGAACTGAGGCATACTATTGATTTTATCAAAAAAATAAATAAAAAAATACCATATATATCTCATAAATGACATAAAAAAAACCTTATAATCCATTTTTCACCTTCACATATCTCACACAAGTCCAAACCAACTCAAACAAATTGATTACTCAAACTAGTCATGCACACCAAAAACTCAATCAAAGATATTTGACTACTCCAACCAAAATAAAGAAAAAAAATGAATAAAAACACCATGAAATTAATATATGGGACTCATATAATATCACTAATGTCTCACTCACCTCAAACTCTTCTCACAATATCTCAAACTAGCCTCTCTAAATAGGCCACGTCAGACTGCCTACAAGCTCCAAAAACTAGTCATGATGAACATGACATATAAAACTTATACATACACTTCCTTGATATTATAATGAATTAATTTTACCATTTAAATAACTTATAACATTTAAAATCACAAAATTTATATAATTTAATGGCCATTTTTCTACTGTAAACCATTCTCACTGTCATGGGTTTCAATATCTTATCTTACACAAACTAGTCATTTTGTAAGCTCCTTCTAGCTATTTTATAAGCACCATTAACACTTAAAAATAAGTGAAATATGAGGGATATGTATTAAAATAAGACCCTGAACAATTTTTTCCATCCCTAAACACCTAAAATCAATCCTTAAATAGGTTCTCACTCTGATTGGCTTTTGTTCACTATTTGCTATATTTCTACTCTAGCGACTAGTTAACTTAATTTGCTTAGATAAATGACATAGTGACTATTTATTGCCAAAAAAATCTATGGAATTCAATAAAAAGTCCTATAATTCAATCTCAAACAAATATTACATGTTGACTTAGTTAACCTCGTCTATAACACTAAAATCATCAAAAACAAGCATATTTCTATACCTTCTGCTCACTACCCTTACACACCACTACCACCTAAAGATACCTAGAGGATTAATATATACCTTATAATAGTCAAAAAATTTAAACCAATCCATTCTTGGTCCTTTCTATCAATATCTCTCTAATTACTCCATTATGAGGGTTTATAAAGGGTTTCTGACCAGTTTACATTCTTAATGAATGTTCATAAAGATCTACCCCTTAACTCCTAAATAAATTATTGGAAAAACATATTAAGGACCTTCCAAAACTATTAAAAACATCTTATATTCCAATGAAAACATTTCACATGCCAACAAGCATGAGAAACTTCCTCTCGGGCTCCTTGCACTCATTTCTAGCACCCTTGAAGCTTCTAAACCAAATTTCTAACTTTTTGGCTCAATATCTAACCTCAGACCTTATCAACATGATTTAAAATTATTTATTGACCATATCTAATTAAACAAAAAGATTCATCATCCTAAAAACACCCTTTGACACTTCACAAGGCCTCACAAGCCCACATAGGCCAACTAGGCTAATGGCCAAATTATCTTGTAGACCACTAGCCACCTCTTTCAAACTATATCCCTGACCTCTCAACATCCTATAAATGTTCAAAATGTATATTCCAAGCATAATAAACTCTTCCAAGCTGGATCTTCTTCATGGCTATTTACAAGGACCTCATTAGTCTACCTTACCTATTAGGCCTATAACCACTAGGCCAACTTACCTCCTTAAGGTACTTGGAAACTTATCCACTGAGATCATAACACCTTAGGTATCTTAAATTAACTTAATATAACTACTCAAATCATGTGATAAGAATATAAAAGTCATAAAACACTTACCTCCATATGCAACCATATATGATCAAGCCCATAAGGCATAAGATGACTTGCACTCCACCTAAAGACCATATGAGAAGACTTATCCTACTAGGATCATACCAAGAACACATCAAATGATATCTCTCCAAGATTCATGCATATTATACCAAGATCACTCTCATACCACTTTTTCATCACCAATGCCACTTGAAATCAATGATAACACATCACTGCCACCAATCTCCCAATAATATCCCCCTTTGTCATTAATGGCAACACTCCTTTTCTCTCTCCCCCTTTACCAAAATGATAAAGTGAACTTATCTACCAATTATGATCTTATATATTTAATCAATAAAATTAAGAACACAACCAAGATCACATACCTTTCTCTCTCATCATTTGAAACTTAGAGCACACCAATTGTCAGCAACAAATCACAAAGTAACCATAGTGTTTCCCCTTAGACCAAGATCCCTTCAAGAACCAACTTAGATCATAGCTCCAAAATACCTATATCCTTACTAACCACTAGGAAATCATAGTAGCTCTCCCTCAAACCACTGCCACGTGAGAAACAAATAACTTAGCTACCCCTTTGCTAAATAATGAACTCAAACCTCTAAGTCTCCAAGAGACCTAGATAACACTGAAGCACACTTCCTTCTTAGATTCTTGGACCTATCACCAATTGCTTAGTAACACAACTACCCTTAATACCTTGCTCCACTTTTAAGGTTCAACATTATTATATACAACCCATGCATATCTATAGGACCACTAAGAATAACTATCATTACTTTAAACAACAATAAGAGCACCATAAGACTATGCAAGCTCACATCCTTTACACTCAAGGCATCCTAAAAACCACAAAATGAACTTAAATTATATAAACATACATGAATCATGCTTAAAATACACCAACCTACTCATTTAGAATCAACAAATCCAACCTTATTTGGAAAGATATCACAAAATTGCTCAATTTCTCTACTAGGCCTACTTAGACCTCTTGTAGCCTTGTTTGGCCACTATAGACATCATAAATCTCTATGTGTGCACTTTTATATCATAAAAATATATATATAAATTCCATTACCATGCCCTCTTATACATGCTAATAATTATCTTCCAACTCATCCTTCTTAGTAGACTTCCTTCTCTAGCCTACTAGCCAATTAGGCTTCCCAGAAGACCAAAACTTGAATAAATTTAAAAATGCTTACCTTCAAACCACTATAAAAATTATTTAAGCTACCCATTTGGCCCATTCATTTTATTGTAATCTTACAACCTCCAACTCTAAATATAGGCCAATTTTTCAATCATGACTAAATGACTAGGCCTTTAAAGTAAACCTTGGTGAAAGGTTAACCTCCAGTCAATGTAGAAACCTAAGCTATATACCACACCTAGATACCATTAAAACTCAATTATATGAAAAATTAAAATCCTCCACACCTTTTATAATCATGACTTCCTTTAGGCCACCAAACACATGCCCATCAGAAGAGAAGCTAATGGCCACTCAAAATGCTCTATTTGGCACAAAAGGATTCAACAACCTATGTAATCACATAAAGCATGTATCAAACACATGTGAAAACCTTCCTAATCATATAAAACTTTATGATACATCTCCATTCATTATATGACCCTTGAAACCAAGAAAATTGGGGTACACATGTTCATTACTTACAGTAGGCACCTTGGCTAAATGGTCAAAATCACATCTGGACAACTCATAAACATCTCTAAGACTTATATTCTACTTTGACATGTCAAAATTAACTTCAATCATCTATTTATAGTCTTCTATCCTTAGGATAAAATCAAAAATCATATTGGACACACTCTATGTAGTCATCACTACAAAAATTGGTTAACTCTAACTTTTGATCACAAAACTCACATCTGTGCTCATCAAGAACTCAGACCACCTGGGAATGACTCATGCAAATATTCTTCATGCTCCCATATAAACTAATTATTTCTTCTTATTAAAATCAACACCCATACCAAGCATCCATAAATGATCAAAAATGTACTTTAGGACCAAGAGACCTAAACATACCTCTTAAACAATCATCCTTACTTATTTTCTCTTCACTGACCTATAGGATCAATTAGACTTCTTCAAGTAGGCTTAAACATCTGAGACAATCAATAAAATCTCCCATATGATCAACCATCTATAATTAAAACACCACAAGCTATTATGGCTTATAACTCTTCAAAGCATTTCATGGAAACACATAATCATAAATTTATATGTATATACATACTATTTGCTAGACATCTGATAAGCAATATTTCCTTCAAAAACACTCAACATAAGATACCACAACAATAAAACTCATGCTACATTACTTTAAGGTCATAAAAAATCTCTTATTCCATTGATCTCTTCATTAAAGCCCTTCAAATTAACTCAAAGAATCAACCTTATCTTCATAGTTAAGACCCTGTTATAAAAACTTAGAATTCTGACAAGAAACTTAAAAACAAATGTCAACCTCAAATTATTCAATATGTCATTATACTCCTATATGACCATATGAGGTCACCTTGACAACAAAGAAACATGATATTCACCACAAAACCTTCAATATCACTTTCAATAATCTCCTTTAATATCATAAGTAACATTGGTCTTGCAGACCAATCAATCACTCAAACTCTTGACTGCACAAGCCACTTGAGCACCCTGAAACACTCCACCTTGTTTTTGTTGTCCTCTCACAATTGATAATGGTCTCTTTGATCTCTATCTCTCTCAAATTAGCTTCTACATGTAAATAAGTTATCTCTTTAATTAATTAGGTCTACCTTTCATCTTCCTTTCTTATCAAGCCTTCAAACAAAAAAAACTAGGTCTTCATACTTCTAAGCACATCAAGAACATATCAATGATATTTCATTAAACTCTTATCTACTTCATTCTTATTACAAATCTCAAGAATTTTTTAATTCTTTCTCTTACTTATAAACTAGGTCATTATTTGCTCTATTTCATATGATCACCTTAGTTAGTCAATGCATGAACCTAAGGCATGACTTCATAGCCATTATTGTCTCTCTATCTTTCCCTTCAAAGTAATATGATATTCAATATATATGCCCTTACTCAGAAAGATTCATTAGCTCTTATACCCTCATTAAGTCTCATGGAGACATAATATAAATAGGATTATCTTTCAATATGACTTCAAGGTCATTTTTTTCTATCAACCTAGGTTTTATTTTTATTTGGATTAAACATAATTCTTATCCATTGTGATATGCCTTCTTTGACAAACCTTCATGCTTGAAGAACCATCTGTAACAACAAATAACTTACCTTGGCTTGAGATAAGAATAATCTAACTCTTGACATCCATATTCATCTTAGAGAAACCTTACAAATTCATCAGTATTGAAAGTACAACTTATAAAACATGAATAATCATGACAAAAAAAAAGCTACCATACTGATCATCAACAACTCTATCAACTATGTCAACAAGCTAACTAGGTAGACATCATAAACCAAACTACTCACAAGATCACCTTCCAAGCTAATTAAGCATCAAGAAAGACCAGTTATGATACCAATTAATAGAAGTAGTTACTAATAGGGGTGAATTAGTAGTTAATAATGCACATTTAATTCTATAAACTCATTCATCATACAATAACATGAGCATGAAAGTTTATACATCCAAAATATGAAAAAGAGAAAACATCACATGAAAACATCATTTATATGGGAAACCCTCTAAGGGGAAAAAACAAAATATCGATCCTAAAAAACCAATGGACTATAGTCTTATAAGGATAATACAAACAAGAGACTTTAGACCAGCTCCAAATGATCAAGAAGAATCCACTCCTCAATTTAGTCTAGCTCCAACTAGACCTTTATCTAGCTCCAACTAGCAAGGAGGCTACAACCCCCTAGGTGATTAGGCACCCATTAAAACACATCTAATTTGATTTCCACCACTAATGTAATTTATTATACACCTAATTATGACCTTTTGAAGCTCATAAACCTATAATCTACTTCTCTTTTCCAAGCAGGCACACCTACCTCATTTACTCAACCAAATCACCCTTTAAAATGTTAGGTCTAATGAATTTATAGCTCATGAACCTGATTAGAAAAACATGAATAATAATATTTTCCATATGATTGTCCTTAATGACCCATATCTACTCCTTTACTGAGCTCTTTTATTCACATGAGTACACTCTGCTCTCACCCCTACACAAATAAGCTACTTTGACCTTGTATATATATCACTCCATCATCTAACCCATATTGGTCAGCCAAGATATTTTTTAAACTTTTATTAACCTTATAAAATATCCTCAAACATGTTAAAATAATTGGAAAATCTCTCCATAAGTCATCTATAAACCAAACCAAGCTTAATCCTCCTTTATATCTCAATTAGTCCTAGTGCATTAGCCCTTCATTAGTACTCATTACACCTTAAACTTATTAAAAAATATTTACCCTTCACCAATAGGTGAAAAAAATAAAAAAATCTTATAATATATCATATATCACTTCCAAAATTTACCAATCCACCTATAACTCAAAACCACTACTCCATTCAAGCCATTCTCTCTCTCGCTCTAAGTCCTACAAATACCCAAATAATACTACCAAGAAGAACTAAGGCATACTATTGATTTTATTAAAAAAATACATAATAAAATCACATGTATAGGTCATAAATGACATAAAAAATACCTTAAAATCCATTTTTCAACTTCACATAGCTCACACAAGTCCAAACCAACTCAAACAAACTGATTACTCAAACTGGTCATGCATACCAAAAACTCAAGCAAAGTTATTTGACTAATCCAACCAAAATAAAGACAAAAAATGAAGAAAAATTCCATTTAATAAATATATAGGACTCATATAGTACCAAAAATCTCTCACTCACGTCAAAATCTACTCACACTAGCTCAAACTAGCCTCTGTAAATAAGCCACTTCAGACTGCCTATAAGCTCCAAAAACTAGTCATGATGAACATGACATCTAACACTTTTGAAGACACTTCATTGATCTTAAAATGAATTAATTTGATCATAAAATAACTTTATAACATTTCATATCAAAAAATTCATATGCTTCAATGGCCACCTTGCTACTGTAAACCATTCTCATTGTCATGGGTTTCAATATCTTGTCTTACATAGACTAGTCATTTTGTGAGCTCCTTATAGCTATTTTATGAGAACCATTAACACTTAAACATAATTTAAATAGGAGGTATATGTATTTAAATAATACCTAAAACCATTTTTCCATCCCTAAACACCAAAAAATCAATCTTTAAATAGGTTCTCATTTTGACTAGCTTTTGTTCACTATTTTCTCCATTTCTATTCTAGTGACTAGTCAACTCAATTGACTTAGATAATTAACACAGTGACTATTTATTACTAAAATAACTATATGGACTTCAAAATAAAGTCTTGGAATTAAATTTATAACAAATATTATGCATTGACTCAGTCAACCCTACCTATAACACTAAAATCTTTAGAAACAAGTATATTTCTATAGCTTCTGCTCACTTCCCTGACACACAACTACCACCTAGAGATGCCTATAGGATTCCTCTATAACTTAAAAATTCAAACTTTTTAAAACAATAAATTATGGGTAATTTATATAAATATATATCCAATCACTCCATTATGAGGGTTTATAAAGGGTTTCTGACTAGTTTACATTCTTAATGAATGTTCATAAAGATCCACCACTTAAATCCTAAACCAATGCTTATAAAAACTATCAGTGAACTTCCCTAACTACTCCAAAGATTTTGGATTCCCATGCAAACCATACATGTTCCAAAAATCATGAGAAGCTTCCTCTCAAGCTCCTTGCACTCATTTTTAGCACCCTTTGAAGCTTCTAAACCAAATTTCTAACTTTGTGGCTCAATATCTAACCTCAAATATTATCAACATTCTTGAAAAATATTGACTAACCATCTCTCTTGAAATAACAAGCTTCATCATCCTAAAAATCCCCTTTAACCCTTAATAAGGCCTCACAAGCCCACCTAGGCCAATTTAGCCAATGACCAAACTATCTTTTAGACTACTAGCCACCTCTTACAAACCACACACTTAACCTCTCAACATCCTATACATGTCCAAAATGTATGTGCCAAGCATACTAAGCTCTACCAAGCTGGATTTTCTTCATGACTATTCACAAGGATCTCATTTGTCTACCTTACCTATTAGTCCTAAAACCACTAGGCTAACTTACCTATTTAAGGTACTTAAAAACTTATCCAATAATCTCATAACAACTTAGATATCTTCAATTCACTTAATACAAGCACTAGAATCACCTAATGAGAACATATAAGTCATAAAACACTTACCTCCATATACAACCATGCATGATCAAACCCACAAGGCATAGGATGACTTTCACTCACCTAAAGACCATATGATAAGACTTATCCTACTATGATCATACCAATAACATATCAAATTCTCTCTCTCTAAGCTTAATGCATATTAGACCAAGAGCAATCTCATACCACTTTTTTTTATCACCAATGCCACTTAACATCAATGACAACACATCACTACTACCAATCTCCCAATATTATAGCTCAATTGGAAGGGATAGGTAACTAAAAAGTCCTCTATAGCTCTAAGTTTTTTTCATGGCATTTCCACCCCATTTGGATGCCTCACTTTGCTTCTTTCCCCAATCGAGACCTTAGGAGGGTTTGTAAGGGTTTTGTGCTACTTCTAGTCTTAGCATTTGTTCATAGCCATGGCACATTTGAATTCTATCTAAATGCCACTTATGTCTTCTTAAGGACCCTTTTCATCATCCCCAAACAAATCAGCTTCCCATGCACAACCTCATGTGAGTTCTAAGCATTTTAAGTTGGTCACTCATGTCAATTTTATGCATTTTATGAGGGTCTGAGTGCGTCAAGCCCAAAAATGGCTTATTCATGATAATTTATATAAAATTAAGGATCATACACCTCTTTATATATCTCATAAAAATTATCAAACTCATTAGAATTCTCCTTTTATGCTTAAAGTGGAAATGTCACTTTATTTGGCTTTAGGCCTAGACCACGTTCAATAGGTCTGTCTGCACCCAAAAGTTTGAAAGACCTTCCTTAATAAATTACATAAATATAATCACTTTAAAACCTCAAATATAATTATCCAATCATGAACCAATCAATTGGGAAAATTTTATATGTTTGGGAATGAATATGATTTCCCTTTTGACTTTTAGGCTTAGGAGTACCCATCATGCATTACTGCAACCTTTTTTCCATGGGTAACCCTATTTAGTCTCAGACCTTATAGAAACATTTTTTAGGTTTAAATTGATGTCATATATCTTCACCAATCATCTTAGGGAGTTTTTTCTTATTCTGGTCCATCTTTTCATCATTTTCCCTTAATCTACAGGATTGGGTGGAAGGAAAAGTGCTCTACCTCTGAGACAAAATAGAGGCATATTTCTCTATTTTATTCTTAGAAATAACTATTAGAGGATATTATAATAGTATAAAATACACTTTTTAAAAAAATTTAGCTTAGGACAAGGAGTTTATAACCCTTAACCTACTCCATTTGCCTTGGTAGACTTTTCAACCATGGATTGTGTAAGAAAACCAAGAGTGATTATGTTTTGCTTGAAAGGACCCCTACTATAGGATTATTTATCTTATGGAGAGGGTTAAAAAAAATCAATCCTAGGCTCACTTAGGTGGTCATCCACCATTTTACCAAGGTTTAAGTTTTTTTTGTTGCACTAAGGCACCTCTCACACCCAAACTAGGTATTTGCTTGGTTGACTGAGATACTCACTTTATGACTCTATTATAGGTTTTATTGGCCTTGATTGAGCATGGTTGTTATATTTAAAATTTTATATTGAAACCTATAATGTGTAAAAATATATATTTTCACTTATACTTTCATTTAATACCTTTTTAATATCACTAAAACATTAAACATAATTTACTATCTACTTGACTAGAAAATGCTTATTGAACTGAGCCTTTAGGTCAAGATAAGTTTCTCCAAGTCATGAAATGTTGATTCTAACATTTTTTAAGACCTAAAAAATTATTAAATTTATTTTTAACATATTATATTCAAATTTAATGTGTGAAATCACCACCAAACACAAGTTCATGGCTTACTATCATTTACCTTGTTGTAGATGAACATTTTAGTCTACTTGTACAGATAGGGTGTATGCTTGAGAAGTCAAAAATAAGGTACCCCTATTCCATGATGATACTTAAGGTAATTTATGTCATTTAACTCTCTTTAATCATTCCTATTATGATAAAATGCATGGTTTCCCACTAAATATGTTAAAACCATCTATATCTTCATGAGCCTATAGGATGTTATAGTGGATTTTCAGTGTGTTTAAAGGCCACTTTGAGACCTTGTTTTACCCTCCTCCCTTTATAATTTGACTCTCTAATGTATCAAAATTTATTATTTATGGTAGAGGATACCAAATTAATTTACCAAGGTTTTTCAACAATAAGCTTCTCACCCTCATTTAAAAACCACATTTTGGGGAAGATGGTTTGAGTCTCAGTCTTGTCATCTCTAAAGATGAACATCATTATCCACTAGTAAATTCACCATTCTAACCTTTTATACCATACCATACCATTCCATAATTTCAATACAAAAACATTTTATTTATATGTTTCAAAACTCCATATGACTTTTTTACCCTGTGTCAAGACCACCTGTAGGTGGATAACAGGTAGCAAGTAGGATATTATAGGGAAAATGAATGATTATTTTCTTCATAGTTCTTATGTTGATCATTAATTTAAATTTCATGACTTGAAAAAAATTGGAACAAAATTCATGCTTTCATCTTGACGTGGGAAAACCCTACAAGGCAACTGTATTTGCATATTTCTTAACATAGAGTAGTGAGGGTGATCTAAAGCATGAACAAGCCTAAAAGAGGCTTTCTTTGGCATTTGAGAGATCCAAAGCCAAGAGGAGAATGGATAACCTATGGAGAGGCTGTAATAATAATAGGAAATAATCAAATTCATCAAATGAAAGTAAACTACTTTGAAACAAGTGCAAATAGTGACCCCTCTTGGATGAAGAAGCATAGAAAACTACCTAGAGTCTAAGTGTTGGTTCATAAGGGAAAATACATGAAACTCAAAAATATTACTATGAATTTTTATTTAAAACCCCAAAATTATTCCTCTAAAATCCAATTATACAACCCACACCAAACATTTAAAATTGACCTTTCTTGGATTTCAAGGACAAGAAAAAAGAAAAGAATGAAAATTTTGATGAAATATCTATACAAAAAGCATGTAAAATAGTTTAGGGATGTGAAGAGACATTATCCCACATTTTTTTATTGAAGGTGAGCTTCAAAAGTCCGTACAAGTCCCATTAAGGGCCTAAATTCAAGGGAAAACTACCTCTTTCTAGATAAAACTAATTCTTGAACTAACTCTGACCACTTCCTAACATTTCCTAACCTTATCCACATTTAAATTTCTCTTGGTGAAAAATTTTCTCGTTGAAAAGTTCTTACAAGTCATTAATTGAGCTAGAAATATGATCAAAAGGCCATTTTTGCATATGAGACATAGTAAAATGTAAATTAATGACTTGTGAACATCTTAGAACATATAAAAGACCATATTAGGACATATTAAACATAATTTGTAACTTTGACCATCTTTGACCAAAGTTAACTTTGGTTGACTAGGCAAGTACAAAGGAGGTGAACCTACACCAAGGCTAAAGCAAGGATAGGTAAGATATTTAGACCAACATGAGAACCTATTAGGAATATGAAAACCTTTGAATTTTTTTAAAATGTAGGGTTTGACCAAATTTGACTAAAATTCAAATTTCTTTAACCCTTTTTGGCAATTCCTAGGGGTAACATGCTTGCCTATGTTATGGACCAATAGCCTTGTCCTGTCCATTGGGAAAAGGGATTCAAATTCACTTTGAAACAATATTATTAGACCTTAATTTAACTATTAATATATATTATTTAACTAAAAACACACAAAAGAAAGATAAAACACAACAATACCAAATCAACACACAAAACAAAGGCACAATTGTTCTATTAAGCACTTAGGGAACACAAGATATAACAACAAGCAAACTAATCATGTACATTAAACTTAAACATACCTCCATTCCTAGATCAAAAGGTAAGTACCTTGAGTTTCCCTCCTCATGAGATGAATGAGGATGCCAAGCATGCTTCCTTTTGGATGTGGTGCTAGATGACTCATGTTTCTTTTTTGCTCCTTGGCTTGGCATGTCATTTTATAGAGTCATCTCCCATAAGTCTTCAAAGTAGATGAAGTCTTATTGATCTTGGAAACATGCCTCATAATATTTTTATTTTGTCTCATTATGGCATATTTGTACCTTTATGAAGGGGATAACCTCTTGTAAGTCTATACCTTCTTGAAAAACCTCATTATTCTTCTCATTTGCTACAATCTCTTCAAAGCCTTTAAGAAGTGTTGTGTCATATCTCTCTAGAAATGTTTCTTGTTCAAAATCCCTCTTGGTGTTGGTAGGATTAGATTCATATGAAGTTATATAATCAAACTTGAAATCTTCCTCAAAAGACTCATAGTCATCATAAATTGCTTTATCATAGTTTAGAGTATCTTGATGATGATGCCTTTCAACACATGTTTACTCCTCAATAGTTTGGGTTTTTGTTCTTAGGAATTTTCTCCTCTCATTATCTTCATATTCTTTGAACATTTGTATATATGTGTGCCACATGTCTTCTTTTTGAGATAAAACATCTTGCTTACCATGTCTTATAGTCAGCTCCAAAGGACTTGTAGGCCCCTTGAGACCTTCAAATTCATTACAAATGTCCTCATATATCTACCAAAAGTCATCATATTATTTTTGGTCAAAATCATGAAGGTGAAAAACAAGATAAACTTATTCCTCTTTAGAATCCAAAAGAGCCTCCTTCAAAGCTTCTTTTTCAACACAAAGAATGTCATCTTCATTAGCATTACATTTTAAAGTTTCTTCACAAGGAGTTAGCCCTTCCTCATCATTAATCTAATCTGAAATATCCATCTCTTACTCCCTCTTAGTTATGTCATTGCTAGGCTTCCCAAAACAAGTAAATTCAACCCAAGAAGGCTCCCAAGGATCCATGCAATCCTCACCATTAAAAGGGGAAAATGGATCAGTTAGAGGAGATGGAAAGATGGGTTTAATGGCCTCTTGAGTAGGGGTGAGAGGGATTTGAGTAGTTTCAAGTTTCTCTTCACTTCCAAATTCCACACTTAAACATGCTTTTTTATTCTTTTCACAAGCTAACACTACTTATTTCCATCTTAGCATTTCCTTGGGCTTGGTATCTTGTCTCCCAATTGTAAAATTGAGCTTAATAACCTCATTTTTTTCTACCATGATGGATTTCCTTAAAATTTTATTGGCCAATTCAATCTTCTCATCAAGATGAACCTCAAAACTCAATCTTCGTTTCTCAAAATCTTCTCCAAATAAGTCAACCCACTTAATAGTGGTGTCCTCTCTCCTTTACTTGCTCTCTTGGATAGACTTCCAAGAAGGGAAACTTTGGGAAATGCATGAAGGACTTGGGGCATTTTGAAACATGCTTGGATTAGTATTTTGAGTAGGTAAAGTTGACACACTTGAAGGTTGATGTGGGGTATATTAGAGATTCCAAGACTGAGTTGGTTCATGAGCTCTCAACCTCTCTTATAGGTGGGAAATTAGGTTCCAAACATCAATAATCTCATTAAAAATACCTTACCAATTAGATCTCTCTATAGGCATCCATTCTTCCTTGACTTGCTCCAAAGAATTTCTCACACTTTTGATATAATCACTAGGGATGATTTGACCACAACCATTTCTAGTATCAAGGTCTAACATGTTGTCTGTATATCCAATGAGAGTCTTATTGAAACATGTAATGTAATGACTTAGAGAGTAACTAGGTGGACTAGGTGAAACACAATCTTGATAGGGATGATTATAGGAAACATGGAATTTATAGGGATCATGACAAGCTTGGATAAGGACTTGTTCATATTGAGAGGGAAAAGGCAAAGATGGATATGTCTCCCCAACTTGAGTTAAGTCAAACTCAACATTAGAATTATCCATGAATCACTCATAATAAAAACATAGAAAAGAAAACTTTAATTATAATAATTGGACTACTTAACCAATATATTTATGCTTAGAGTCACTATTGGTGCTTAGTGAAATTACCTCCAAAGGTTGATATCATGAGGAAAACACCAAAACTCCTCAAATTCTTGAAACAAGTGTCCCTTAAAGAATGATAAAAACTATTGTCACTTGAACTTGCACACCTTGAGGATATGAAAAGTCTCTCCTTATCCAAGTGGCACAATCAAACCACCTCAGGGCTGTGGGTGACACAACTTTGAGATGGATCTCTAGATTTGGTGCTAGTTCCCCTTGATGTACCACTTTGATCAAACTAATACTAACTCTTGGGGGGATGAAAAGTGAGAAGGATAAATTAAAGTAAATATAATATATGGGAGGTTACAAACCAAATATTTTGTCTACCCACACCATTTAACATGCACTTGGAACCAAAAGAAGTCTATACATACACTCCATTCAATGACAATTTTTTCTTCCACATCAATGTTTCAAGCATAGGGTCTTGAAGAGAGCCTGGGATAGGAGGAATTATAAAATAGGAATTATATAAACACTATTTAATAGAATAATCACTACACCTTAAATCCAAATTAGACACTTCTTGTTGACTTACAAAAGAGAGATCTCAAACTACACCAGGCACTATGAAGGATAACATGTGAAGGTAAGGAAAACTACACTTGCACAAGACCAAAAACCATTAAATACACTTAGTGAAATATTTAAAGAGTTAAAAATAACTATATTTATTATCTCAATGAAAAAATTTGGTATGGATTCACCATACCTAGGTGGAGAGATACATATAATAACCAAAAATGCTAGTTTATATATAAAATGTGAGAGGAGAGAGATAAGGGGAGCTCAAGAGTCCTTAAGACACTTTTAAAATAAGGAGAATTAGTTAAATTATCATGGAATATAAAACTAGATAGGTCATAAAAGTAAATAAAATAAAAATGTCCCTCAAACTTATTTAACTCCTACATATGTGGTATAGATTCCCTTGTGCTTGCATAAGAAACTACCCTCATGATTTGCCTTCATAAAAATATCTCTCTAATACATATGATTAGGTATAATGATTTGTTTTAAATTTATGGATTAAAAACAAGCCTTAATATTCATTGGATCTATTTATAATCATCCATCTTCTCCTGGCCATGCACAAACATCCTTGATAGTTCTAAATGACTCATTTCCAAGCACCTCTCACACTTGGAACCCAAAAAATTTCCAATTATGAAATATTATTCATGAACAAGGAGTTATGACACATTTAAAGATTTTATAAGTCATTAGGTTCATCAATAAGGCCTTAAAAGGCTTCCCAATTAGATTTTCACCATTTTTCACTTAGTGTTCACTGTCTACCGACTGGATTGGCTGAGATAGAGAAGATAGCAGACACACCTAGGATTTTATATACCTCATCAAATTTCCATGGAAACTTATAAAAAGTATCAAAATATATCCCAAAATTTATTTCACCTTTTGAAACCTCTCTATACCTAAAAAACATAAAAAACTATCAAAGAAAACCCTATTAGGCCCCTTTTGTACAAGTGTAGTACAACTCAATTAGATGGGACAAGTACCCAAATATTCCTATATATCTCCAATTTGGTTTATTTTCATTTCCACTCCATCAGGATGCTTCAATTATATTCTTTCTCCAATCAGTTCCTCAAGAGGGTTTGTAAGGGTTTTGTGCTACTTTTGGTCTTATCTTTTGTTCATAGCCTTGACACGTTGGAATTATATTTAAATTCCACTTATGTATTTTTAAGGACCCTATTCATCATCCCCAAACAACTTATCTTCCCATGCACAACCTCATGTGAGCTCCAAGCATTTCAAGTTGGTCACTTGTGTCTAAATATATAACAGGTTTAATATTGCTAGGAATCAAGGGTACTATATGTACTCGGATCAAACCAAAATGAACAAATTTAACATCTTCATGTGACCTGATATAATTGATTTCTTGCTTAGGTAACAGAGAGAGTAAATTTGTCTGATAGGTTTTCTTGGGTTTATAGCAGAGGGTTAACTCTACAGACTTGATTCTAGGCTTAACAAAAGATAGATAGGTAGAAGTATACAAAAACTTAGATTTAACTAACTCAGATTTTTTATATACCTGGGAAGCCTTAATAGCCGAAGGTTTAAACAAACTAGTTTCTTTCTCAAGATTTTCTTCAGTAAAATCAATATCGGGACAGCCTGATATTTGGTCTAAGACAAATGGAGGGAGTTCATACATGCATTCAAACTCTGATTCATTCATGATTTCTACGGTAGATGTAGATGGTGCTTTTCAGAATTCCATTGCAGGGAGATTTGGGTTCTGGTAAGCGAGAAATTTCTGGTGAGGGAAATAGGGATGCAGAGATAAAAGCGACCTATGACAATATGAATAACGGCCTGTGACTCGATGCAATAACTTTCGCAAAGAAGTTTTCAAAGCAAAGAACTCAAAAGATCATTCTGTAGAATAGGAAAAATGATCACAACTTACAGTAGTATGGCTCTTTGTGATCGCCGCCAAGTCAGTTTTAAACATTCTTGTCAGTTATCCAGCCTTGGCCACTTAAATGATGATATTATTTGTTTTGAGTTTTGTCCCAACCTCTCTGTCGTAGTCCACAATAAAGGTTGTAAAGAAGTAAAACATGGATCTTTAGATTGTTGGGGTCTGTTCACCTCTCTGTTTGGTCTAGATATGTTCGGTGAGTTTAAATATGCATCCATTAACATCTCTGTTGTCTATAGCATGACCAACACTAATCACCCCAAGATCCTTGAGAATCTGCCATATGCCAGAAGACTCAGTGGAACTGTCCAACTGCAGAAAGGCCATATTGAAGCAGTTGAAATTCCCCAAGAATGGAAACTTGAATGGTTGAAGAACGTCTCTCCGAAGATGAAAGGTCAAGCCATAGTCCACCATAGTGACGGCAGAACTATAAATATTTTGCCAAGATCCTTGTCTGTAAATTCCCATCTCTCTCTTATAAGACCATCTACGTTTTCTTCCCATAGATCTGTAAAAACCAGTCACATATTGATCGAAGACAAAGAGGTAAATCAAGGCAATGATTTACCAAGAACTTTCATGAGTCTTCCCAGAGAAGACAGTATAGAATTCTACACAGAATATACTACTACTCTGTACAAAGAAAGAAGATGGCCACTGCCAAAAGGTGTCCACAAGCAACCAACAGGAACTATGTAGTATTTTGCAGCTGCATACGAGAACCCCTCTAATGAGTTCAAGCAAAGGAATTACACTGTGAGATTTAATTCTCATTTTATTGAAAATTTTGATGATCTGTGTAGAGATGTTTTATCCATTAAGGATACTATAAATAATATAGAGAAGAAAGTATCATCTATTGATACTAAAATAGATATTCTAGATGATAGTCTTAGTTGGCTGTCAAAAGAAGACCAAAAGGCAGAATCATCCTCTAAGCCTCTATGTTCAGTCTCCTTTGGTCCTACATTCAAAACTGTAAAAAGATCACCTAGTCATACCCTTATGCAAAGAACCCATATACATTTGCAGCCTTGGTACTTGAATATAGATGACCTGCTAAACCCTTTGAATGAAATCACTACTTGGTGTAATACCATGCGTGTCCTTTCTATTTAGGCCCATCTAGACCAAGCTGGCAGTTCTTGCTTTGCAACAAAATTTTTATGGGGTGTCACTAGTTTATGGTGGTAGTCAATGACTGAGCCACAATAATATGAGCATGTACATAACCAACATGATTCTTTAGCAGCATTATTTCTTTTATTGATTAATGAGTTTGTACCTCCAGTTGGCAATAGAGAACTGGAGTCAAAGAAATGGTTACTAAAAATGGAGCTCTACGATTTAAAGCAATTTGACACTTTTGCCAAGCAATTCAAGGAACTTGCTTATGAAAGCAGATGTTATGCCTCTATTGAGATTAAGCTAAAAATTTTGCATGCTATGCCTTGTAATTTGATTGACTGAGTGCTTTCTTATATTGACCTCAAAGGACTCACGATCGAAGATCTAGCCCTTTCAGATGTCATGGATTTTGCGAAACAACAAATTATGACTTTAGTCTCTGAGACTAAGTCCATGCAAAAACTCTATAAGCACAAAGCATCCCAGATTGCTCCTGTATTCCTAGAAACAGTCCCATTCAGCTGTTGACCATTTGTACAACCTCATCACCAACAAAAGCAGTGCTGCAAGCATGTCTTCTTCAAGCACCGCTCTTTCCCTAAGAAGCATTCTTATGCTCCTCCTCACCATTTCCTCAAGAAATGGTCCAATGCTCATCCTCCTTTCAATAAGCCGATTTTCTATATTTGCCACAAACCCAGCCATATTGCTCCCAATTGCTCCTGCAAAAATCCCATTGTTAAAGCTATTTTTTCCTCCAATGCAGTAGCATGGTGGGATATAGTTGACGTAGATGAAGATCTATATCTTAAAGAAGATATCTATGAGCCTACACTCGACGATCTTCCCGATGAAGACTTTGATGAAGAAGAAGATACAACAGCTCTTTAATCACTTGCAGATGAACTAGAGCAACCAATGACAAATATGCAACGTGGTGCAAGACACTATAGACCTCGACACAATGACTAGTCTATCTAGTCCAATGAAGCATATGGAGCCTGGTCACGCCATCACCATGAAGTACCTGAGCGACCAGAGAAACCAAGAGGAAGAGGATACTCTAGAGGAGAATCATCCAGAGGGAGACAGCCCTCTATGCTGAGACAACCACCCACATTGCATAGACTTGAACATCCTCCTGTGCAATATCCAAGCTCTTTCAAACCAAGTGACTCCTGGATAAAAAACAAGTTCACCAACAGAGAGCCACCAAAAGAAATAAGAGAGCCAATGTGGAATATGCTCCTACTAGCAGAAGAACCAGCTGTTACAGCAGAACCTCGGTGGGATGATGACAATGAAGAGGATGAAGTTGGAAGTATGTTTTATTCTGACCAAGATTATTGCCCTGGTGAATGCAGTAATCTCCAAGAAGAAGAAGCTGAACCAGAAGAAGAAGAAGAAGAAGTCTACCCTGAACCAGTAATTGTTCAGGATCTAGGAAGATAGAAACTAGTATGTACCAGTATTCCTTCTCTAGAACTTCCATAGCCTACTTATTTAAATCATTTGATTATTGGCATATTTGCTCAATTCTTTATATTAGAAATAAATGGCAGACTAGTAGATGCACAAGTAGACACTGGTGCTTCTCTCTCATTTGCTAAACCACAGCTCATCAGTGACTGGAAGACACTTGATGAAGCATTAACTTATAAGAGTATAGACATTTAGGGGAATAATTTCACTTGTACAAAGTACAAACACCAAAAACCCCTGTGTATCCAAAATAAACTCTTCCATTGTGATTTATTTGCCCTTGAAAAGATGCCCATTGACATCCTCCTTGGAGGATCATTTATTAATAGATATACACCCTATGGTGCTACTGCAAAAAGCATTATGTTCACTATAGAAAATGAAAGGCTTAGAATACCTCACCTTATCTATGCCATAGAACAGTTCCCAAGCTCCATGACTCAGAGCCCAGAAATAATCCCAGCTAAAATACAAGCAATAGGCGATAGGATCAAGTCCTCTATCTGCTCAGAAAACCCTCAGCAGTTTTGGTCCAAAGCTATGCCTGAAATGGAAATTAAGATAATCGAAGGCAAACACATGAAGATTGGTAAAAATATTCCCATACTAGCTCAGGATTATGATGATATGGAAGCATAGATCAAAGATCTGGAAGCAAATGGCTTCATTGAGAAATCAATCTCTCCTTTCTGCTGCTACGCTTTTATGGTCAACAAGCATTCCGAGTAGAAATGAGGTAAGAAGAGAATGGTCATTAACTATAGACCATTAAATGCCATAATAGAGCCATATCCATATCCAATACCAGATAAAAGCTACTTGCTTGAGAAAGTTGTAGCTTGCAAGTATTTCTCACAGTTTGACTGCAAGTCAGGCTTTTACCAGATCAGAGTCAAAGAAGAAGATAGAGCCAAGATAGCCTTCAACTGCCCCTTTGGCCATTATCAATGGACTGTCATGCCTTTCGGCCTTATGATTGCGCTAGCATATTATCAGGTGCATATGGATAAAAATTTTGGTGGCACTTCTCATTTCCTTTGTGTATATATTGATGATATTTTAATTTTTAGTAATAGCTTAGATGAGCATGCTACTCATCTCTCCCAATTCTTTCAGCTGCCACAAGATGCAGGAATAGTCCTATCAAAGACTAAAATTTAGTTATGTAAGACTGAATGCAATTTCCTCGGCATGGTAATCCGAGAATCTAAACTACAAGTCCAGCTGCATATTAAAGAAAAGGTCATCAATTTTCTTGAATGTTTGGATAAACCCAAGCTAAAAGCATTTTTGGGTTTGCTAAATTATTTGAACAGTTTCTACCCCAACTCTGGTGAAGACAGGTATATTCTACAAACACTTCTCCAGAAAAAGAAAGCATTTTGTTGGGAAGAACAACATATGACAGCAGTTCATAAAATCAAAGCAACTATAGCCGCACTACCAGAACTGCATATTCCTAAGACCAAACAAATGAAAGTATATACTGATGCCTCTGACCTCACATGGGGAGGGGTACTTGTTTGTATTATAGATAATAAAGATTTTGTATGTGAATTTGTGAGTGGTGTGTTTAGCTCTGATGTATTAAAATGGATCTCCTCTGATAAAGAGATCTATGCTGTAAAGAAATGTCTTGAGAAGTTCATGCTTAAACTTCTCCATTTGCCACATTTTGTAATTGTAACCAATTGTACTAGATTTTTGACCTTTAGAGAAAAAGATCATGGTCAGAAAGATGGTCGCGGAAAATATGTCTGGTGACAGGCATTCTTTAACCAGTTTAATTTTTTTGTGGAGCATATTATAGGTTCTGACAATGTAATTATAGATTGGCTCAGCCGGAATCCTCCAGCAACATTGATGCATCAGCCTATGCCTGGTTTCAATCTCACCAGGATTCTTAACCAAGGATTCAACTCCATGAATGTTCTTGTACAAGAACAAATCCTTCAAGAAGGCCTGCATCCCTGATACACGAGGATTTCTTATGTAGCAGGACAAGACCTGCAAATGTCTGCAACAGTGACAATCCAAGCTAACTACCGACAAAGCTTGGGAGTCATCACAATAGAAAGGCTCAATAGTGAATTCCTGTATCATCAATTCACTGAGCTACTAAAGTGACCACTATGGACGTGGCACATTCAGATCAGATCCACTTTCAATGAACACCTGTATAGATGGATTGCTCGACACGGCCTGCATAGAATTCATGAAGAAGAAAATCACGATCAAGATACTATCATGCACACAATCATTCGCTGACAACTTGAGTGGGAATCTTATTTCCACTGCACTCCACGACATATGCCATGTGAAGTGGGACCCCCTAATTGTCGACATTGCGATCTCCAAAGCACTTTCCAAATAAGATGCTTTTTCAATCCAATATCCGAAGATGACCTCGTAAATGAAGCGGAAGACATGTTGGGCCCATAGCCTAGGATTCCATCCTCACCATCATCATCCTATGGATACAATGCTTCAAATAACATCTCACTGTAGCTACTTTTCCAGCTATAAAGCATGATTGGATTGACACCACCTTGCCAGCAAACAGGCAGGACCACCCAAAAATTGCTATAAATAAGCCTCTCTCCCATTGCATTTTCATCGAAAAAATTTCAGTGTGAAAATCTAGTAGCTTGTTCCAAGAGTATGCTCTTCTCTTGCCCGTTTTGATGGATCTTGAGAATCAGAAACTAAAACAAGTCTTTGTAATAGTTTGTAATATTTAAGTTTGAAGAAATAGTGTGAAGCTGTAGCCATTCGGCCCCTGCCTACTATCACAGGTTTCTTTTACATCAAGCTATCAAATTCTAGAAGAAAGGAGGCATCTACTGACGTTATAAAAGATTGGCTTAAAAATTAGATGCCTCCTTTCTTCCAGAATTTGATAGCTTAATGTAAAAGAAACCTACGATAGTAGGCAGGGGCCGAATGGCTACGGCTTCACACTATTTCTTCAAACTTAAATATTACAAACTATTACAAACACTTGTTTCAGTTTTTGATTCTCAGGATCCATCAAAATAGGCAAGAGAAGAGCATACTCTTGGAACAAGCTACTAGATTTTCACACTGAATTTTTTTTGATCAAAATGCAATGGGAGAGAGGCTTATTTATAGCAATTTTTGGGCGGTCCTGCCTGCTCGCTGGCAAGGCAGTGTCAATCCCATCATGCTTTACAGCTAGAAAAGTAGCTACAATGAGATGCTATTTGAAGCATTGGATCCACAGGATGATGATGGTGAGGATGGAATCCTAGGCTATGGGCCCAACATGTCTTTCGCTTCATTTATGAGGTCATCTTCAGATATTGGATTGGAAAGGCATCTTATTTGGAAAGTGCTTTGGAGATGCCAATGTCGACAATTAGGGGGTCCCACTTCACATGGTGTATGTCATGGAGTGCAGTGGAAATAAGATTCCCAATCAAGTTGTCGATGAATGATTGTGTGCACGACAGTATCTTGATCGTGATTTTCTTCTTCATGAATTCTATGCGGGCTGTGTCGAGCAATCCATCTATACAGGTGTTCATTGAAAGTGGATCTGATCTGAATGTGCCACGTCCATAGTGTTCACTTTAGTAGCTTAGTGAATTGATGATACAGGAATTCACTATTGAGCCTTTCTATTGTGATGACTCCCGAGCTTTGTCGGTGGTTAGCTTGGATTGTCACTGTTGTAGACATTTGTAGGTCTTGTCCTGCTGCATAAGAAATCCTCGTGTATTGGGGATGCAGGCCTTCTTGAAGGATTTGCTCTTGTACAAGAACATTCATTGAGTTGAATCCTTGGTTAAGAATACTAGTGAGATTGAAACCAGGTGCAGGCTGATGCATCAATGTTGTTGGAGGATTTCAACTGAGCTAATCTGCAATTACATTGTCAGAACCTATAATATGCTCCACAGAAAAATTAAACTAGTTAAAGAATGCCTGCCACTGGACATATTTTCTGCGACCATCTTTCTGACCACGATCTTTTTCTCTAAAGGTCAAAAATCTAGTACAATTGGTTACAATTACAAAATGTGGCAAATGGAGAAGTTTAAGCATGAACTTCTCAAGACATTTCTTTACAGCATAGATCTCTTTATCAGAGGAGATCCATTTTAATACATCGGAGCTAAACACACCACTCGTAAATTCACATACAAACTCTTTATTATATACAATACAAACAAGTACCCCTCCCCATGCGAGGTCAGAGGCATCAGTATATACTTTCATTTGTTTTGACTTAGGAATATGCAGTTCTGGTAGTGCGACTACAGTTGCTTTGATTTTACGAACTGCTATCGTATGTTGTTCTTCCCAACAGAATGCTTTCTTTTTCTAGAGAAGTGTTTGTAAAATATACCTGTCTTCACCAGAGTTAGGGTAGAAACTGTTCAAATAATTTAGCAAACCCAAAAATGCTTGTAGCTTGGGTTTATCCAAACATTCAGGAAAACTGATGACCTTTTCTTTAATATGCAGCTAGACTTGTAAATGAGATTCTCAGATTACCATGCCGAGGAAATTGCATTTAGTCTTACATAACTGAATTTATTCTCTGATAGGACTATTCCTACATCTTGTGCCAGCTGAAAGAATTGGGAGAGATGAGTAGCATGCTCATCTAAGCTATTACTAAAAATTAAAATATCATCAATATATACACAAAGGAAATGAGAAGTGCCACCAAAAATTTTATCCATATGTGCCTGATAATATGTTGATGCATTCATAAGGCCAAAAGGCATGACAGTCCATTGATAATGGCCAAAGGGGCAGCTGAAGGCTGTCTTGGCTCTATCTTCTTCTTTGACTCTGATCTGGTAAAAGCCTGACTTGCAGTCAAACTATGAGAAATACTTGCAGGCTATAACTTTCTCAAGCAAGTAGCTTTTATCTGGTATTGGATATGGATATGGCTCTGTTATGGCATTTAATGGTCTATAGTTAATGACCATTCTCTTCTTACCTCGTTTCTTTTCAGAATGCTTGTTGACCATAAAAGTGTAGCAGCAGAAAGGAGAGGTTAATTTCTCAATGAAGCCATTTGCTTCCAGATCTTTGATCTGTGCTTCCATATCATCATAATCCTGAGCTGGTATGGGAGTCTTTTTCCCAATCTTCATGTGCTTGCCTTTGATTATCTTAATTTCCATTTTAGGCATAGCTTTGGACCAAAACTGCTGAGGATTTTCTGAGCAGATAGAGGACTTGATCCTATCGCCTATTGCTTGTATTTCAGCTGGGATTATTTCAGGGCTCTGAGTCATGGAGCTTGGGAACTATTCTGTGGCATAGATAAGGCGAGGTATTCTAAGCCTTTCATTTTCTATGGTGAACATAATGCTTTTTGTAGTAGCACCATAGGGTGTATATCTATCAATAAATGATCCTCCAAGGAGGATGTCAATGGGCATCTTCTCAAGGGTGAAGAAATCACAATGGAAGAGTTTATTTTGGATACGTAGGGGCTAATGGTGTTTGTACTTTGTACAAGTGAAATTATTCCCCTGAATATCTATACTCTTATAAGCTGATGCTTCATCAAGTGTCTTCCAGTCACTGATGAGCTGTGGTTTAGCAAATGAGAGAGAAGCACCAGTGTTTACTTGTGCATCTACCAGTCTACCATTTATTTCTAATGTAAAGAATTGGGCAAATCTGCCATTAATCAAATGATTTAAATAAGCAAGCTGTAGAAGTTCTAGAGAAGGAATACTAGTACATACCAATTTCTGTCTTCCTGGATCCTGAACAATTACTAGTTTACGGTAGACTTCTTCTTCTTCTTCTTCTAGTTCAGCTTCTTCTTCTTAGAGATTACTGCATTCACCAAGGCAGTAATCTTGGTTGGAATAAAACATACTTCCGACTTCATCCTCTTCATTATCATTGTCCCACCAAGGTTCTACTATAACAACTGGTCCTTCTGCTAGTAGGAGTGTATTCCACATTGGCTCTCTTATTTCTTTTGGCGGCTCTCTACTGGTGAACTTGTTTTTTATCCAGGAGTCGCTTGGTTTGAAAGAGCTTGGATATTGCACAGGAGGATGTTCAAGTCTGTGCAATGTGGGTGGTTGTCTCGGCATAGAGGGTTGTCTCCCTCTGGATGATTCTCCTCTGGAGTATCCTCTTCCTCTTGGTTTCTCTGGTCACTCAGGTAATTCATGGTGATGGCATGACTAGGCTCCATATGCTTCATTGGACTGGATAGACTAGTCGTTGTGTTGAGGTCTGTAGTGTCTTGCACCATGTTGCATATTTGTCATTGGTTGCTCTAGTTCATTTGCAAGTGATTCAAGAGCTGTTACATCTTCTTCTTCTTCATCAAAGTCTTCATTAGGAAGATCGTTGAGTGTAGGCTCATAGATATCTTCTTGAAGATATAGATCTTCATCTGCGTCAACTATATCCCACCACACTGCTGCGTTGGAGGAAAAAACAACTTTAACAATGGGATTTTTGTAGGAGCAATTGGGAGCAGTGTGGCCAGGTTTGTGGCAAATACAAAAAATTGGCTTATTGAAAGGAGGATGAGCATTGCACCTTTTCTTGAGGAAATGGTGAGGAGGAGCATAAGAATGCTTCTTAGGGAAAGTGCGGCGCTTGAAGGAGACATGCTTGCAGCACTGATTTTGTTGGTGATGAGGTTGTACAAATGGTCGACAGCTAAATGGGGCTATTTTTTGGAATACAGGAGCAATTTGGGATGCTTGGTGCTTATAGAGTTTTTGCATGGACTTAGTCTCAGAGACTAAAGTCATAATTTGTTGTTTCGCAAAATCCATGACATCTGAAAGGGCTAGATCTTTGATCGTGAGTCCTTTGAGGTCAATATAAGAAAGCACTCAGTCAATCAAATTATAAGGCATATCATGCAAAATTTTTAGCTTAATCTCAGTAGAGGCATAACATCTACTTTCATAAGCAAGTTGCCTGAATTACTTGGCAAAAGTGTCAAATTGCTTTAAATCACAGAGCTCCATTTTTAGTAACCATTTCATTGACTCCAGTTCTCTATTGCCAACCAGAGGTGTAAACTCATTAATCAATAAAAGAAATAATGCTGCTAAAGAATCAGGTTGGTTATGTACATGCTCATATTGTTGTGGCTCAGTCATTGACTACCACCATAAACTAGTGACACCCCATAAAAATTTTGTTGCAAAGCAAGAACTGCCAGCTTGGTCTAGATGGGCTTGAATAAAAAGGACATGCATGGTATTACACCAAGCAGTGATTTCATTCAAAGAGTTTAGTAGGTCATCTATATTCAAGTACCAAGACTGCAAATGTATATGGGTTCTTTGCATAAGGGTATGACTAGGTGATCTTTTTACAGTTTTGAATGTAAGACCAAAGGAGACTGAACATAGAGGCTTAGAGGATGATTATGCCATTTGGTCTTCTTTTGATAGCCAACTAAGACTATCATCTAGAATATCTATTTTAGTATCAATAGATGATACTTTCTTCTCTATATTATTTACAGTATCCTTAATGGATAAAACATCTCTATACAGATCATCAAAATTTTCAATAAAATGAGAATTAAATCTCACAGTGTAATTCCTTTACTTGAACTCATTAGAGGGGTTCTTGTATGCAGCTTCAAAATACTGCATAGTTCCTACTGGTTGCTTGTGGACACCTTTTGGTGGCAGCCATCTTCCTCCTCTGTACAGAGTAGTATTATCTTCTGTGTAGAATTCTATACTGTCTTCTCTGGGAAGACTCATGAAAGTTCCTGGTAAATCATTGCCTTGATTTACCTCTTCATCTTTGATCAATATGTGACCAGTTTTTACAGATCTATAGGAAGAAGACGTAGATGGTCTTGTAGGAGAGAGACGGGAATTTACAGACAAGGATCTTGGCAAAATATTTACAGTTCTACTGTCACTATGGTGGACTGTGGCTTGACCTTTCATCTTCAGAGAGACATTCTTCAACCAATCAAGTTTCCATTCTTGGGGAATTTCAACTGCTTCAATATGGCCTTTCTGTAGTTGGACAGTTCCACTGAGTCTTCTAGCATATGGCAGATTCTCAAGGATCTTGGGGTGATTAGTGTTGGTCATGCTATAGACAATGGAGATGTTAATGGATGCATATTTAAACTCACCGAACATATCTAGACCAAACAGAGAGGTGAACAGACCCCAAAAATATAAATATCCATGTTTTACTTCATTACAACCTTTATCATGGAATGCAACATAGAGGTTGGGACAAAACTCAAAACAAATAATATCATCATTTAAGCGGCCAAGGCTGGATAACTGACAAGAATGTTTAAAACTGACTTGGCGGCGATCACACAGAGCTAAATATATAATAGGTTTAATATTGCTAGGAATCAAGGGTACTATATGTACCCGGATCAAACCAAAATGAACAAATTTAATATCTTCATGTGACCTGATATAATTGATTTCTTGCTCAGGTAACAGAGAGAGTAAATTTGTCTGATAGGTTTTCTTGGGTTTATAGTAGAGGGTTAATGCTACAGACTTGATTCTAGGCTTAACAAAAGATAGATAGGTAGAAGTATACAAAAACTTAGATTTAACTAACTCAGATTTTTTATATACCTGGGAAGCCTTAATAGCCAAAGGTTTAAACAAACTAGTTTGTTTCTCAATATTTTCTTTAGTAACATCAATATCGGGACAGTCTGATATTTGGTCTGGGACAAATGGAGGGAGTTCATACATGCCTTCAAACTCTGATTCATTCATGATTTCTACGGTAGATGTAGATGGTGCTTTTTCGAATTCCATTGTGGGGAGATTTGGGTTCTGGTAAGCGAGAAATTTCTGGTGAGGGAAATAGGGATGCAGAGATAAAAGCGGCCTATGACAATATGAATAACGGCCTGTGACTCGATGCAATAACTTTCCCAAATAAATTTTCAAAGAAAATAACTCAAAAGATCATTCCACAGAATATGAAAAATGATCATAACTTACAGTAGTATGGCTCTGATACCAATTTTTTAGAACGTCAGTAGACGCCTCCTTTCTTCCAGATTTTAATGCATTCTATGAGGGTCTAAGTGCCTCAAGCCAAAAAGTGGCTTATTGATGATTTTTTTTTCAAATTTAAGGTTCATAAACCTCTATATATATCTAATAAACATTATAAAACTAATTTGAGTGATCCTTTCATGCTAAAAGTGACAATGGCTCTTTATTTGGCTTTAGGCCTAGACCACGTTTAGTAGGTTTGTCTACACCCTAAGGTTAAAAATACCTTACTTGATAAATTTCATGCATAAAATGGATTAAAAACCTCCAATATACTTCTCCAAACATGTAACATTAAATTTGGAAACTTTTCTAATCTTGGGAATGAATATGATTTCCTTTTTGGCTTCTAGGCTTAGGAGTGCCCATCATACATTACTACAACCTTTGTTGCATAGATAACCCTATTTAGTATCAGACCTTATAAAAAGGGTTTTTATGTTGAAATGGATTTCATATATCTTAAAAAATCATGTTATGGGGTATTTTCTTATTCGGGTCTATCCTCTCATCATTTTCCCCTAATCTACAGGTTTTGGTGCAAGGAAAACTGCTCTATCTCTAAGACAGAATAGAGTCATTTTGATCTATTTAATTCTAAAAAATAAAAATTTTAGGAGATTTTAAAAGTTTCAAAGAGACTATGTAAAAAAATTTATCTCATGACAAGGATTTTAGATCCCTTAACTTGCTCCATTTGCCAGCAAACTTTTCAACCATGGACTGTGCAAGAGAACCAAGAGTGATTATTTTTTTCTTGAAAGGACCCCTAATGTAGGATTATTTATATTTTGGATAGGGTTAAAAAAATCAATCCCATGCTCAATTAATTGGTCATCCACCATTTTACCTATGTTTAACTTCATTTGTTTCACTAAGGTACCTCTCGCTCCTAAACTAGGTCTTTTTTTGGTTGACTAAGATACTCCCTTTATGACTCTGTTGTAGGTTATATTAGCCTTAAATGAGCATGTTTTTGATAATTAAAATGTTGCATCTAAACATTTTAGGTGTAAAAACAAATATATTCACTTATAATTTCATTTAATACCTTTGAAATATCACTAAAACATCAAACATAGCTAACTGTCTACTTGACTGGAAAATGCTTGTTAGACTGAGCCTATAGGTCAAGATGGGTTTCTCTAAGTCATGAAATTTTTATTCTAAAAATGTTAAGACATAAAAACTTATTAAATTTATTTTTAATATATTATAATCAAATTTAATGTGTGAAATCACCACCAAACATAAATTCATGGCTCACTGACATTTACCTTGCTATAGATGAACATTTTAGACTACTTGTACCAATAAGATGTATGATTAAGAAGTAAAAAATAAGGTACCCCTCTTCCATGATGATCCTTAAGGTCATATATGTAATTTAACTCTCTTTAATCATTCATATTATGTGAAAATTCATGGTTACCCACTAAATATGTTAAAACCATCTATATATTCACGAGCATGTAGATGTTACATTGGGTTTTCAATGTGTTTAGATGCCACTTTAAGACCTTATTATACCCTCATCCATTTATCATTTGCCTCTCTAACTTATAATGATTATTTTTTATGGTAGAGGCTACTAAATTAATGCATCAATTTTTATCAACACTAAGCTTCTCACCCTCATTTAAAAACCACAAAAGTGTTGGGTGCACTGGTTTACCATTTTGGGGAAGATGGTTTGAGTCTTAGTCTTGTCATATTTAAAAATGACCTTCATTATCCACTTGAAAATTCACCTTTACAACCTTGTCTACCATGCCATTCCATCATTTAAAGACAAAAACATGTTCTTTAGATGTTTTAAAACTCCATGAGACTATTTTAGCCTCTATCAAAACCACTTGTAGGTGGATAACAGGCAGCAAGTAGGATTATATAGGGAAAATTCATGATTATTTGTACCATAGTTCTTATTTTGATCATAAATTAAACTTTCATGACTAAAAATAAAATTTTAATAAAATTCATGCTTTTATCTTGATGTGGGAAACCCCTCTAAGGCACCTATATGTGCATATTTATTAACATAGAGCAGTGAGGGTGATCTAAAGTAAGAACATGCCTAAAAGAGGATTTTTTAGGCATTTGAGAGCTCAAAATCCAAGATAAGAATGAATGACCTATTGAGAGGCATTTATAATCATATGAAATAATCAAATTCATCAAACCAAAGTAAACTATTTTGAAACAAGTGCAAACAATGACCCCTCTTGCATGAAGAATCATAAAAAACTTCCTAGATTCTAAGTGATGGTTCATAAAGGAGAAGACATGAAACTTAGAATTATTACCATGAAATTGAATTAGACTCTAACCTATTTCAACACCTAAAAACATTCCTCTCAACTCCAATCATACGACCCACACCAAGCATTTGAAATTGACCTTTCTTGGCTTGCAAGGATAAAAAAGAAGAGATAGAAGCAAAGAATGAACTTTTGGATGAAATATCTACACACCAAGTATGAAAATATTTTATGGAGGTGAAGAGACACTATCCCATGTTTTCTGCTGAAGGTGAGCTTCACAAGTTTGTATAAGTGCCATTAAGGGCCTAAAATCAAGGCAAAACTACCTATTTCTACATGAAACTAATTCTTGAAATAACTTTAACCACTTAGTAACATCTCCTGACCTTATACACATTGAAATATCTCTTGGTGACAAATTTTCTCTTTGAAAAGTCTATATAAGTCATTAATTGAGCTAGAAATATGACCAAAAGGCCATTTTTGCATTTGAAACATAGTAAAATGTAAATTGATTACTTGTGAACATCTTAAAACATATACAATACCATATTAAGACATATTAAACACAATTTAGAACTTTTATGATGCTTGACCATGTTTGACCAGAGTTGACTTTGGTTGACTAAGCAAGTACAAGGGAGGTGAACCTACACCAAGGCTAGAGCAAGGATAGGTAAGATATTTAGACCAACATGAGACCTTATTATTCATATAGGAACCTTTTAGAAGTTTATAAATTTAGGGGTTAACCCAATTTGACTAAAATTCAAATTTGGTCAACACTACGCTCATGATAGAAACTATCTAACTTACCTATCAATGAAGCTAATCCAAATGCAACTAACACAAAAATAAAAACACAAATGAATTATGGAGGGATTTTAGAATTATAATTTTACACAATTTAATCTTAAAAATGGTATTGTGAGGCCTTCTATTTATATATTTTTGGAATTAGTCATGATTAACCATGACCATCCATCTCAAGATCGAGATGTGTGGCCATGAATTAATCTAATATTTATAATTAAATCCATAATTATTCTCATCATGATTTGGGAAGAAGGGGCATTAATGAGGCATTGGAGGAATTAAAGAGAAATGGGAGGACATAATCTTGATATTTGTTGCAATTATGGCTTTTGGATGCCACCTCATAGATGATGTCATTTAGGTAATGTAGTAAATAGGAATCAATATCCAAAAAGAAATATTCAATAATATCCATGGAGAATCCACTTAAGATCTTGATTTGAATTAATTAACCTTAAACAATATTAATAAATATTTGTGAAATTCTTTGGAAATTGGTCCTCAATTAATCAAAATGGTCAGAAAGTCATATTCCTAGGTTATAATTTAACTTAGGAAAAATTGGAAGCTGATGTTAGATGTGTTAGAACTGTATTCCCATTTAGGATGTTTCCAACACAAAATAGTCAAGGTACATGATGCTTACTAATGAATTAAAAGAAAAGAGTAATCATAGCATAAAAGGTAAAATCATTATTTTGAATCAAAATGAGTTAATAAAAGTTAGGAATCCCATAAAATGCATTGCCCCATTTAAGGATATTTTGTTCTAAATCTACACTTGTAAATGATAAGTTTGAACCATTTAGCATGTATTAGTGATTTTGACCTAAATTGGGTTTTTGACTAAAATTTGAGTAATATTGAAAATTTTAACATAAATGGTGTTATAAATTGGATGTCTACACCAATGAGCACACTAAATTCCTTCTAGGGTCTGCAACACACCATTCTATACACACAAAGGACCTTATCACTATTTTTCATTATTTCTTCTTCAAGTAATGATATAAAACTTTGTCAACACACTTAACACAACATACCACACCTTTGTCAATGATTTTAATATCTCTAGTACCTTTGTAAATTATCTTGACCAATCATTAGGCCATATTAGGTTTCTTTGTATACTAGGCAATACACTACCAATCATAATTATATCATGAACATACCTTAAAACCACTTGAACTACTTTAAAAGCCTCATACTTATGTTATATTACCTAATATCCTACTCACACATTGTCAACCTTCATCACACAAGTATCATACTGATCACTTTAACATTCTACTAGGCTTATGCCTTCTTTCTAGGTCTCCAAGTGAGGCCTAAGCCTCAAGACTTGACCTTGAGACTCATTTAAAGGATTTTTTGCCTCTTGATCATGTTTACACAAATTTGTATACTATATCATGCATAACTGACACAAATCATCAAGCTTTACTATGATTTTTATGCAGACACTTTTTCTTAGGTTTAGATTAGGCTTATTAAGACACCTAGTACATAATAGTAGCTTAACTTGTACCATGATCTTGACTTTGACATGACAAAAACCTTAGATAAAATACTAGGTTGCCTTCAAATTCTCTCTCATCAAAGAGACAAGAGGTTGCATACAAATTTTCTCTTGTCATGAGACTTCTTTGACACACATCATCTCACCATGCATGACCTCAAATCTGAACTTGACAAAACTAACATTTTTCTTGACTTTGAAATCAATGACATCAAAAATTCTTCAATTAAAATAATAGGAATAATAACTCAATAATCTCTCCCTTTTTCATTAATGGAAAATATTCTAATATATCATATCATTCATATTACCTCAAACTGAATATTATTTGATACTTGGTCTTTATATCAAATAGGATATTTCTACCCCTTTGTCATTAATGATAAAGGGACATGTTCTTAGAAAATTATTTGATCCTTGGACCTAAACAAATACAACTTCTCTTTGCAAATGAGCTTAATATAGATCAAACTTATATACCTACACTTGGAGCATGATTGGCTCCCCTTGTCTCCATGAGAAGTTAAGAAATTTTGAAAATTATGACTTGGTTTGATCAATTTACTATTAAAATTATTTGCAACCTATCTCTTGTGATCACACTTGTAATAGACTCTTATCTGAACCTTGAATTTGAAATTTACCAAACACCATAAAACTCCCATATGACCGAGCATCCTTCATACTTCTTTCTTATTATCTATGTGCCTCCATGAAGCCTAATGGATTCACCTATCTCTAGTAAACTAGAAAAACATAAGATTAGGATATTCCCATATCTCCATGTCTTTGTTAGACTAAACTTTCTTCATGATACTCTTAGGTTTGAATAGTTCTCTTGACTTGACATTTTTAATCTCTATTTAAATACCATTTTGACTTGACTTCTTCATCCACACTCTAAGCTAATGGGGAGAATTATTGGCACTCCTTTGCATATTTAATATGCTCCTCCATAGGAAATATTCCACTTAGACTCATAGACTAGTCATCAACTTTAGCTACCTTGGGTTTCCACTTACTATCTTATCTTCTTTCTTGTACTGTAGGAGCCTCAACTTGCTTGTTTTATATTGAGAAATCATGATTATAGTATTTTGTAATATGATAAACCTTATGAAAATTAAAATATATTATTCCTATTGATGGAAGCACACCATGACCCATACCTCTTGACTGATGACTTTCCTCATAGTTTCATGCATATTCATTCTTGGAGGGTCTTTTACAATGCCTTGATATATGACCAAATTGCTTACATGAATATAAATAAAAGGATTATAATATGTTATGGTATTAGGTTTCTTAATATAATCAACTTTCATTATATTATTACCCTCATTCTTTGGTCAATCATTAACTTTTTTTATCACATTAGTGTTCTTATTTTGGTCTCCATTAAAACCAAGGGCTATTTTGTCATTAGTAGTCTCTTGAATACTTAGAATGTTATCTAGTTCATTGGTACTATTTTAAATCATCATAAATGACTTGACCCTATTTGATGCTTGTTTCAATTCATCTCTCAAGGAATTCACTTTAGATACATACCTTGCACATTAATCTTCTTTAGCCTCTAGGCTTGTAGTCATAATTTCAAGCTGACTCTTCACCTATTTGACTATTTCCTCTTGTTATTTGGAGTTGTTACTTATTACAGATTCAAACAAGTTGATTTTATCCTCATAATATTTTATAAGATACTTCATCATCCTATTCTTATATTTTATGACCTTTAGTTCTTCTTGAGTATTCATTAACTTAGCCTCAAAATCCACCTCATCCCCTTCTTCATCTCAATATTCAATAGCACCTCCAATCCATATGGAAATCTTCTTGATTCGAGTAGCTTAATTATTCAAACATGAAGATAAATTTATTTAGATTAGGTACATAACCTTCATATTCACTCTTATAATAACTTCTCTCACTCTCATTAGATGAGATATAATCTTCCTTGGTGTATAAACTTCTTTTACTTTTGAAGAACTTCTTCTTATCATCATACCTTGTAAAGATTTTCTTGCTCTTATTAGACCTATAGGACATTTTATCATCATCGTGACCTTCATCATGCTCTTCACCATCCTTAACCTTATGTTTATGAGGGAACTTTTTAGAAAAGTGTCCAATCTCTCCAAAATTGAAACATCTAAAAGGAAATTTTCCCTTGTATCTACTTCAGCTTGTATTTAACTTTCTTGAAAACATAGCTATCAAATCATCATCATCATTATAAAATTCATCATTGTATTTGACTTTATTAACTTGTGTCTTCTTATTTTTTGGCTTATTTTCTACCTTGAATGTATTTTCCTTATTTTTAGGTCTTCTTTCCCTTATCCTCATCTCATAGGCTGTTAGGGTGTCATGATGTCCATCCATCTCTAGATTGTCTACATCTTGAATTTATTCAAAATCATATAACTTAGAACAAAATTTGGGAGTTAGAGAACTCAAGACCTTTTGAAAAATAGTATACTCTTTAAAATCTTCACCTATACCTCTTATGATGTTTACCACTTCATCAACCCTCAGTAAGTAGGCTACAATGGTCTCATATTCATTAATTTTTAGGATTTCAAATTATCTTCTACGAGTCTATAATTTGGCCAGTTTGACCTTGAGTTATCCCTTATGAATAGTCTTAAAATTTTCCCACATCTCTTTGGTAGACATACAATGCATCAATTTCACAAGTTTTACCTTTGATAGGCCAGACATAATACCATTCATTGCTTTTGAGTTATTATCACTAGACTTCTTGCCTGATGCATCTATAAAACTAATAGGGGTGTATTATATCCATAAAATAATGATTTAAAAACATAATGACCTTGATATATTAAATATGTACTCATACTGACACTCTAAAAAGTATAATTGAATCCATTAAACAACAAATATTTGCTTGTGGAGAAACCACTTTGTGCTTGACTAACCATCTTCGCTTACTTAGAATCTCCTTTAGCTTTTAGGACATAATTCAAAGGACCTGATATGATACCAAATATTATAATTAAAAATATTTAGATATATGGGTGAATTATTTCTCTCAAAATATTCCTCTAACATCACATAACATTCATGAAGCATTCATTCACTTACATACATCAATCAATGCATATACAGGCATCTATGAAAGCAAAAAAACATAAGGATATGATATATATATGTGGAAAAGAATATATATAAATAAAACCCACTAAAAAAACATTTGTAATACCATCTTATAATAAATATATCAAACTTTTAGTGAGGCACCAACCCCACAAGGAGCATCAACCCCTCACTAGTTAAGCACCAACTCAATTAGTCCTTTATCAAGCTTCAATTTATAAGGAGGCTTCAACCTCTTAGGTAACACAAAACCAATTTAGATACCTTGAATATTTTATCACCCTTAGACACCTATTTATAAATAAATTTAATATGACTCCTAATTTTCCTCTTTTCACTCTTCAATCTCTCTCAAATAGCCTCTTAAGCCTTCTTACTCAACTAGCTCTTTCCTTAGTAGAATTAGGTCAAATGACCTTGTTAAAAAAATATAGAAACAAATTTATATATTAATATAATATTAATCACACATATATTATGGTTTTCAATCCATTTATCTATTCTTTAAAACTCTATATCCTTCGCTTACATGCTCAATTCTCTAACTAGTCAAAATAGGCCTATTAGGCCTTGTCTTTATACTTGACTCTTGTTCATATCCATATTAATAAAAAAATAACCTTAAAACTATTATATAATAATTTAAATAAATAAATACATACTTTTTAAAAGTGTAAAAAAAACTACATATGTTGGTCATTACCCTCAATGGCCAGAACTACCATTAGGCCTAATAAAGACCTAATGAAATTAGGTCTTCTCTAAGAATGCATTTCAATTAGACCTATTTGGAAAATTTTGAGAATAAAAAATGGATGGAAAAATTTAAAATTTAACTTTAATATAACCTTATTAATCTCACATTATGTATTTAATACCATTTGGCTCTTTTCACTCCTTAAACTACCTAATTAGGTCTACTAAAAAAAAAGGCCTTCTTACTGCCAAAAAGTTTGTCTAACAAATATGAAGCATATAACCAACTTGTACACATAACCCAAAAAATAAAAATACATTTAAATAATATAAATTACCTTAGGTTAAACATAATTTTCATTATAATTCATCAAGTAGGGGAAAAGACCTCAAACTGATCAACTTTATAAGCTTACTCAGAATTGCACACATGCCTTAAGAACCCAATCCAAATAATATTACTTTTCATACATTCATAGGAGTTTTTCATGCATAAATATGTGTTAAAATTAACCTATCAGACATATGTAACACTTTAATGGTAATTTTATAATTCAAATTAGTGCAAAATGACTCAGTAACATCATTTTCACTCAAACACAAAAAATTGCTTGTAACACCAAAAACACAATCATGGAAACTAATCCTTATAAAACATATGTAAATTTTTTTTGATGTTCCAATGGGTTTAAATAAAAATTTAAAATACTTATATAATATTTAAAAATATATATTTCATGGTTATATATCAATATTGGTCTTACAAACCAATCTCACAACTTCACTCTACATAGACTTCACTGTGTTAGACAAACCATTTTGATGGCAAATTTTTAATTATGTATGAGAATAATAAATAATTATAAACCAATTTTATATTATTAATATGTAATTAATAATTACCCCATGAATTTGGATCCATCCCTAGTCCTCTGCAACCAATCCCTAATCTCATTCTCATCTTTGCCTAGTTTTCTCATTGTCTTGCCTATTAGGCCTATTTAGTGATAGGCTATATTACATGAAAAATTTATAAAATTTTAGGTATTAAAAATAATAATAAACTTTCATTTGAATAAAAACATGTCTTACACCTCATCCTCTATCCATTTTCATGTTTTGACCTAGTCAACCTTACTTGCTACATCAAAATTCACATAAAAAAGGGGTTTCTTATAGTTTTTACTCACTGCCAAAACAAAAAAAAAATAAATAAATAAAAAAATAAAAAAATGGAAGATTCATTTACATGTTATAAACATCACATTATGTCAAAAAAACCATTCTAATCCACAATTGACAAGATATTTCCTAGGGTCATTATGAGGGTTTTGATTGGTTTCCCTTCTCAGTAGTCATTCATAAAGGATTGCCCCTCAACTCCAAAATAAATGAAAATAAAATTAAGATATATAAATTCCAAAAATAACATGAAGTGATCAAGATCTCATGCAAATTTTTCACATGACAATGAGAAAAATAAATTCCTTCTCGGGTCTGTAACACCCCATTCTGTGCATATAGAGGACCTTATCACTAGTTTTCATGTTTTATTCTTCAAGAAATAATCTAAAAATTTGTAAACACACTTAACACAACATATCACACATATATAAATTATCTCAATATCTATTGTACCTTTATAAATTATCTAGACCCCTCATTAGGCCATATTAGGTTTCTTTGTACACTAGGCCTTACACTACCAACATAATTAGATCATGAACATACCTTGAAACTTCTTTAAATAATTTAAAATCCTATTAAAAATTTCATATGACCTCATATACTAATAATACACTATCAAAATTCATCACACAAGTCTCATACTGATCA